>VXBQ01011416.1:79740-116240 GCA_013400175.1 Phainopepla nitens | reverse complement strand
GGTGGCGCTGGGGGCGCCGCCGCCGCCGTGCGCGGGCGCCCGGGCGCTGGAGTGGTACACGGCGTGGGTGAGCACGACCTACGTGGAGCCGCTCAGCAACCGCACGGTGAAAGGCAACTCGGAGAGCGGCCGCTACGGGGACAGCTCGCCCAAGGAGAGCGCTCGGGGCCATGTGGGCATTCCCCGCGGAGCTTCGCCCCGCCACATGGAGGGCTGCGCCGCCGACACCGACTACGACGTGCCGCTGCCTCCCGGTGGCCGCGGGTCCTCCGAGGGCGACCCGGCGACCTGGATCGCCCTGGTGGCCCGCGGCGGCTGCACCTTCAAGGACAAGGTCACCAACGCGGCGCGGAAGCGGGCTGCCGCTGTGGTCATCTACAACGAGGCCCGCTTCGGCAACAGCACCGTCTCCATGTCCCACCTGGGTGAGCTCCCCGCGCTCGCCGAGGGGTCGGGGGGGTCGCTTTGTCTAACGCCGGCCCGCATCGATGATGCGGCTCTGCGCGATGAGGAATGGGGATGTGGGGAGGCAGAAATCCCTGTAAAAATGGTACAGAAAACCGGGATTTTGTTTTCTCTTCCTGTAAGCCACGCTAGGGAAAAAGCCGGGACCGCCTTCTGTCTCCCAAGTTACGGGCCGGGCGTCAGGAAGGAAATGCGGCACAGCCATCAGGACCGGCAGCCGTGTGGCTGGGTGGGAGGCTTGGATTTCCTTTAGGGATACCTTTTTGCC
This sequence comes from Phainopepla nitens, assembly GCA_013400175.1. NCBI lineage: Eukaryota > Metazoa > Chordata > Aves > Passeriformes > Bombycillidae > Phainopepla > Phainopepla nitens. The sequence goes on along the minus strand of VXBQ01011416.1, from coordinate 115,507 downwards.
TGGTACCCTCCGGCAGAATGGCTACAGCGGTCGCAGGTAGGCCGCTTCCTGCAGGCCGCGTGGAAACGCATCAAGTATCCCGAAGATGTCTTCAGGTGCTTTTGAAGGTACAGCTGTAGCCATTTGAAGATAGCTTTTGGTACAGGCTTTGTTGTAATAGCTTCGTCGTCCTCTCCTGCGCAGGTCTGTTGGGAGTGAGAGAGAGGTGTAAGCATCAGGTAATCCTTAAATGCTCGCAAATGCATTAGGAAAACCGAATCCTGAGAAAGCATGTTGGCTTCTCAGCGTACTGCTGCTGCTTTGTAACTTGTAGAAGGATTCTGTGATTTTTGCCGAGATAGGAATTCTATCACCACAGTTCCTGCTTGGGCTATGACAGAAAAGACTTGCTGAATTTTTATGGTTATTACAGTATTAAATACTTAAAGAGGCAAAAAAAAAAAAAAGCCTCAAAACTTAGCAGTAAAATCTGTTTGCTTTTGTAGATTTTTGAGAGACTGGAAGGTCTTCAGAGGGGGATGTGAAGACAAGGCAAACTAAGTAAAAAATTCTGTAGACGTGTGCTTCGCATGGTTTTACTATGATGAGTTTATTAGCTCCTGGGCTCTCATTCCTGGTTGTGAGGAAGGGAAGAACCAGGGACTTGGATGAAGTAAAACCATAATGTGTTTCTACGGCAAACAAACTTATTTTCTTAGTGTAGTGAGCTGAAAATCTCAGCTAGGGAGCTGTTGCTCTATCCCACGTGTGATTTATCTGCTGGAAAACATGTCTCTCTTCTTGGAATACCCAGTGGCTCCAGTTGGAGGATTGGAATCATGATTATTGTTCTTAGCCTGCTGCTTGCTTGAGATCAGCCTGGCCCATTCCATTTTCTTAGTTTACTGTGAAAGTGGAGGTGAGATGCTAGATAAAATGAACCTTTGGTTTTGATCCTAGGTGGTGATTAAGATACTTCGTTGTGTAATACTGCTTTCATCTGAAACAGTTTCTTTTTTTGCTTTCACCCTGAATTGGCCAATCAGTACAAATATTTTTTTCCTCATTCTTTTCCATTCCCCATTGTAACCTCTCATAAGTACTATTTGCTCTTTTGTTGTATCTGTTTCTCCTTCTCTCATCTTGCTTATTTTATAATTAAAAAAAAAAATTCTCTTTTCTGCTGTCATTGTTCTACAGAACACCTTCTTGGGCTTAATACTCATTTTGGACTTCACTAGTATAGTTACATCTGCCAGTGGTGTAAAGAGAACTGCTCTCTGACTGCTCTTTGCGTTTTTTTTCCTTAAACCAGCAGAATGTTGCTGATGAAAGTTCCACCTATGTAGAGAGTGTGATTTAGCATAGTGTGTATATACAACAATACATTTATATTTATACTGACTTTATAAATGCAAGTTCAACCTTACGATTGTCTGAATGGGATTATAATCATATATTGCAATATAATTACAAGCTCTGATGTAGTCAGAAATATTTGTTTCGTGGCTGACACTTTCAGACATGTAAATGTTCAAACACTTTCAGTGCACTTTGGGAAAAAAGAGAAGAGCTACTGTTAGTGTTTTAAGTCTTAGGCATTTTGAAGGGAGTGGATGGGAAGGTCTGTGGAAGACTGCCAAGGAAGAATGTGGAAGGTAAAGCTATAGCTTACAGGATCTACATTTTCGTTTCTGTGAAGGGATTTGTGAACTGGCACATAAGGAAGCAAGCTTTCCTTCTGGGAAGAGTGCTGAGGGTAAATACTCTGGGAAATCTGCAGTGCAGTAACTAAGGAGTGGAGTTACATGCATAAGTAAAATCCGCTTAATGCGTTTGCAATTAGTGGCACTGAAAATGATGTGAGATGGAACAGTGGTTATGGCTGGTAGAGATGCAGCCCAAATTATGTGAAGGTGATAGACAGCTTTTGTCATCTCAGTGCCATCTTTTCACTCTCTTCCTGGAAAACCTAGCCTTTGATTTTCTGGGATGTGTGTGATACATGTATGCCGGTTTTGTTGGTGGTCTTTTGGTGTTTTTAGGCGTATTTCAGCCTGAGTAAAAAGAGAGGTTCTTGATTAGGTGAAGAAATGATTTGTTATAGCTGGCATCAAAGCATTTAAAAAAGGACAAATGTTCCAAATAATCTGTATTTTTCACCTTGTAAGCTTCATGAGTGCAGTGAGTAGGGATTTTAACTAAAGTTTTGGAACAAGAGAGTCAAGAATTTTAATGTGTAGCCTTGAAATCTTGTCCCTTCTTCCAAACGAAGGTTCTGCAATCGTGGCTGTACTGATATGTCTCATTTCAAGCCTTTGCTCTCTGTCCAAATTACATTGTTCAAAATGCTGGATGACTTCTCTCCTCAAGGAAAGTCATAGTGACACGATTTCATGTGTGGCTGAGAAGATTTTTCCATTGGAAAACTCTCATTTTACCCAAATGACTTGGGGAGTTGTACTTCATTTACTGAATCTGAACAAAATAAATTCAGACTTCAGTTTTACAGACTTGGCAGGCAGTCCTAACTCTGTTCATTTTTGGTCATGATGATGAACTTAATACAGTACAGAAGCTTCAAATTGCTTTCCAAAACCAAAATAAATATTGCACATAAATATTAGCTGGGAGCGAGTTGGAGGGGAATCTGGAGAGGCAAAGTCTGGAGTCTTGTGGAGACCAGACAGAGGAGAGTCAGAGGCTCGGTTCTGGTTCAGAAGTTATGGGGAGGCAGAGGCATATTGCAGTGGAAAGAAAACAGGGTCTTCTGGTTCTGTGGTTTTCCTGTTATACTTCATGCTGGGCAGCCAACCATCTCTGTATCCCACCCCAAGCTAGGTTTTTGGTGATCCTGATCAGAGCATAAGTTACCTTATTGTAGACTATGGAGTGAAATGTGGTTGTGCTTGACATGCAGGGATGGGAGGCACTGGCTGTAATAGTTTGAGGTAGGACTGGATTAGGGCTTTAATTCATGGTTTGTGGATTTAAGAGAAGCTTGGGACTTAATTTGAGTGTATGACTTTGGCTACATAATGAAAATGGTCTTGGATTTGCCAACATACATCCAATTAGTTCTTTCCTCCATTGTCATGTTTTTTTAATGCACGTGTATTGAACAAAACAGATGCAAATTACTTTGTGCTCATGATTCTGTAAGTTGTTGCCATCTCCAAAGCAGCAGAGTTATTTTGGCACGTAGTTCAGCTCTTTGCTACATTGCTTGCAGCACTACTCAGGATTCTCAAATGGTGCATAATTTCTGTATTACTGCTGTTTTCTGCTGAAAGTTTCTGTTACTGTAACTGCTGAAAGGACAGTGGCTTGCTTAAGTAAGGCATGACTGTATGATGTTGAGCTGGTAATGCTGTTCTGAAGAAGCAGAGTGACTGCTTCTGTCTGTCTTAGAGATAAAAGTGCCTATGTGTTGGAACTGAGGTGGAAAGAGTATGTGTACCATATATCCTCCTTGAGGCAGGTGAAAATCCAACATGCACCAGGGATTAGGTGAGATGAGGTTGGGGTAGATGGTTAAGACAAAGATTGTTATGGGATTGTTAGCATACTGGTAATATTTGTTTGGAACAAAGGCTAAAAAGAATATTTGGTGCTAGCTGTGGCAATATCAGTAGAGTGCCTATGTTTAAATAAACCAATGGACTGACCTTAAACATTTTTACTAAGATGCTTGAACTCTGAGCTTTCTGACATTTCTCAGGAGGACCAAAACTAAAGCGTGTCTGTGATCAGTTTCTGGATGACAGAAAAATCTTTTTTCATCTCTAAGCATGAATGGGAATAAATGTTGTAGTTTGGTGTGCCTGGAATCAAGATCTGTACCTGTCNTGCCTATGTTTAAATAAACCAATGGACTGACCTTAAACATTGGAGTGCTGGTTTCCTTTTGCAAGAAAATACTGGGAGTGGTAGCAGTAAAACTATCTGCACTGGCAGGAAACATACCTTCATCTTCAGAGTTCCAAATCTGCCCTTTTTTGCAACTATCCTAAAGATCTGCCAGACCTGATAATGTTAAAAAGCACAGACGAAATGTTAAGTGGACCCAATTTCACTGAAGCATCAATCAAGCGTCGAAAAAAAATTAAGTTTACACTAGCAGAGTCTAGCAGAGTAAAAATGTGATTATTTATTGTAAAACGAGAAGGTTATAGAAAGGCAAAGCCAATAGAAGATGCTTTCAGTAGATGCATATGTGCACTTTTTGGAGTTTTCTTTATAAATGTGATTTGAGGTGTCTGAGTTGTGTGGCAGTTGAAGAAGCTGATGGAATGACTCACCATCATTTCAGTCTTTGAATAATGAGTTTCACAACAGCAGGCTAAAATTAGCAAGGAACGAGTTAAAACCCTTACGTTACAGGCTGCTCAGGGCAACTGCTTCTCTGAGACTGCTCTTGTTCCTTTTGTAATCATGGATTGCAATTATTCTTCTCTTCTCCCCCTTCTGTCTCATGACCTTCAAGGCCACTGTGTTCAGCTGCAGTATTTTTTATGGCAGGTTCATCACCAAATCTTTAAAACTGTTAAAATGCTTTTAATGGGTATTTATTTAAAAATGTATTGTATGCTTATGTTAATTCTGAAAGTGGAAAGTGTCACACTGTCTAGAGGCCATTGTGCAAAAGTAGCCTGACTTTCATTTCCAGGAAATAAATGTCTGATAGTTGGGCATTCTGGTGACCAAGCAGAGAAGACAATACTTATTGTTGTGGGAGTTTTTAAATACTTCATCATTAGAAACAGTGCAGAGAATCAGGTAGCAGGATTAAACTGATTTAAGATTTCAGTACCGAGGTGGCAATTTACTGATTGAAAAATCCAAGCTGCCTCTAATCTTGAAACTTTTTTCTTCCTTAAGCTTGGCTAAAACCATATAAATCTTTTCAACACATTTGTACCATTCCCTGGCCAGCCTTAGGCACCCCTCCTGTTATTTGTTACTCTAACAATTGATTAAGGGCACAGGACCTAATTTCCTGATTTAGGTATGGGGATAGCAGTTCTTAGCAATGTAAGATAAATTCCTTTCATATGTTTTTTTCTTGCTATCTCCCTGTGGAGTTGTGCAGAGTCAGAGAGCAAAGAGCATTTCACACTCTTCACTGAGTTTCATGAGGCTCTCTGAGAGTGCTTTTGTGCTGTTTCAGAGAGAAGAACAATATTAATTAACCAATTTGTGGTATGCCTGGACTTGGGGTATCATGTGGATCACGTTGTTGGTGAGCAGAACTAATTAGTGGAGCCTAGGTGCTTGTCTGTCTGTCTGTCTTCAACTTCACTGCTTTGTGTCTCCAAACACACCCACTGAGCAAGGCCACATAGGTGGGGTGGGTGTTGCTGGTGAGCAGAGTGGGGTGCCTGAGGGGAGCCATAAGTTGGTTTCCCTATTAGGAAAACCTGCTTTTTTGCTGGGTCTGGATCAGGCAGACACAGGTGTAATGGTTCTTAGAGTAGGTGACCAGAGGTGGGATGGTTGTGTTAAGGTGAAGTTGAGAAGGGAGGTTTATTCAGCTAATGCCTGGAACCTTTAGTTTTCATCCAGAGCAAACTATTTATGCCTTATGGAGGGAGGAGTTCTATGTACCCAAGTGAAACTTCTGCAAATTCCCCTTGACTTGATAGCAGAATGGCCAAATTGAAGAGCTGTCACAGCAAGAATTGTCTCAACTAAAGGAATTTGGTTTAAATAGTTCAGGCAAATAATTCTTTGTCTTAGTAGGCAGAGGTGGCTGAGGCCAGAATGCAGCTTTGAATTTTGAAAATCCCCATTTGATGTGATGTTACAAATAAGGAAGCCATTTCTTCTGACATAGCTTCTCCATAAGGAATCTAACACAGCCAGAAGAGGAAAAAAGCTTTAAGCCTTCAGGGGAAGGTCTTGTTGCAGGTAGATAGTCTTTTATGAATCTAAAAAAGGTAGCTGTAACATTACAACTTTTGATTTTCAGCTAAGAAAACGGTCTCTTTTTCTTCCTTTCTCGCAGAATCACGACCAGTTTCACTTTTTCTCAGAGGTAGGAGAGCAAAGTAAACTATGAAGTTGTGACTTACCAAGGTCAGCAGTGTTGGTACACACAAAGTAAGAACTATTAAAATAGAAATAGCATAGAGCAGTGAAAATGACATTTTTAGTAGGTACATTTGTTTGTAATTTGTTTTGTAATACTTGGGTTAGATATTTCTGAGAATACTGGATATTCTTCCAGAAAAAAAGTGGAGTAAAACACTAGTCACAGAAGTCTTTGGATTTTGCTAGTTGGCCTTGATAGTATCTTACTGGTTTTGGTGACAGTGTGTTGCTTAAAGGCTTTGGGGATTTTTGAAATTAGATTTCCTTCATATGGATTGAGAGCTCTAGACTTCTAATATATTAGAAAAATCCTTTTGTTCCCTGCTCCCAAAAGGGTCACAAAGTATTTCTTGGCAAGTCTTTGTCATGAAGTCTCATTAAAGTTTGAATATTTAGTATTAAAGAATCTGTAAGTATTTTAGTGTTTAGAATAATTTATTATTTAATTTATTATTAAATATCTTAATTTTTTTGTTTATATTTCTGGTATAATAGGTCTGTAGATTCAGATTCAAACTAAATTGAAGTGTCTCTCTTTGATGTTCACATACTGTCTCTATCTGCAACTAAAATTCCCATGCTGACAAAACCTCAGCTGTTCCTGAGCTGCCAGCTAGAACTTAAACTGCTCCAAGATGAATTGTGTATGACTTGTCTGCCTTTTTTTTGCATGGATCCACATCCTACCTCGCTGTGGAATGGTGACTATAGGCCTTGAACAGTAAAGATACATCTCTTGAACTTCATCTTATGTTTGAGAGTTTTTGAAAGTAAATAAAGGATTCTTTACCAGTAAACTTTCTATCAATCCTGCTATGGCTGAAAAGAAGCATTGGAGGCTTTTCCTATCAATTTGTTTGCTGATGTTAACTGAAGAGGCCAAATTACCCTCAAGCAAGAATGCCTACATTTTTACTGCGACTACTGACTTTTTCCTTTTTTTTTTATTCCCTCCAACAGGAACAGGAAACACAGTGGTGATAATGGTTGGCTATCCAAAAGGAATAGAGATATTGGAGCCAGTACGAAGAGGGATTCCAGTAACAATGAGCATTGTGGTTGGCACACGACATGTGCAGGAATACATCAGTGGTCAATCAGTTGTGTTTGTAGCCATTGCCTTCATCACCATGATGATTATATCGCTTGCTTGGCTCATATTTTATTATATACAACGTTTCCTCTACACAGGATCGCAGTTTGGAAACCAGGTAAATGGAGCTAATGGCACTTAAGAGTATTTACCTCCTTCTCATGTCAAATCAGTTGCCTAACTTGGATTGTTTATTGGAGCATTCTTGAAGATCTGTGCCTTCTTCCTATTTTGCTAACAGTGAATGCTGCTCAGCAACAGTCAGTGAGGCTAATAAGCACTATGCTAATTGGCATCTCAAGTTTGACTAGTTATAATTATTAGATGCTCATATGAAGTAATGAGAAATACATTTAGCTACTTGTCAACAACAAAGTTAGGGCAGCTTCTTATGTGATCTGTCACCTAACTGAACTTCCTTCCTTTTGACATGAAAAGTTATTTTCATTCTTCAGTGGTTTTCATTTTGAAGGTATTCATTACTTAATAGACTTTTTTTAATGGAAAGAGACCATGATAAGTTTTTTTAAAAATTATTTTCTTATAAAACCCACAAGATCTTCAGGGTAGAATTTTTAGTTCTAAAGCTTTATGAAAACTACTTTTGATACCTGTAATTCTATTAACTCCACTGCAGAGTTACTGAATTACAGCAGACTAGAAGGTGCATGTGTGGTGAGGTTCAGCTCTCGTGGGCTACTCAAGGTACTGAGAGCAGTGAGAGTACTGAGGAGGTTTGGAAGGAGCAGTTTTGCTCCTTATTTGCCCTTTTCACATTTCTGTAGTTACAAGGGGAAAAAAAGCCAGCTTTACTTTTTTCCCCCGAGGAAAGTACTTCATCATAGAACAGTTTAGGCTGGAAGGGATCTCTGGACTCCTGCAATCAAGAGAGCAGCTTATATGGAGTTGTTGAGGATGTAAGTCCATCTGAGTTTTGAAAATACCTTAGAATGGCACTTACCTCTGCTTTTCAGCTACAGCAAATAGGTTAGGTTTCTTTCCTGATCATCATCAGCTCTGCTGTTTGCAGGTTCTTTTTTTCATCCTCAGTTCAGAAAAATATATTGTTCCAGTTATTGCTTAGCATGTGGAGTTCTCCTGCCTTTTACTTGATGATGTAGATTCTAGCTTTGGGGGAGGAGGGAAGGGATTTATGTTTGCTTTCAGAAGTTTGAACTCTGTTTAGGATTTAGAGGACTCTTCTAAGAAAATACTTGAATTCTCTTTTCAGTAACTGAAGATACCACACAGGACTCCTGTGTTGGTTAAACTTGTGGTCTCCCTGAAGTTATGGGTTCCTAGAGTCTTCTTTACTAAGCTTTAAATCTTAGCATTTACTTTGTGAGAATACTTTTGGGAAAACAAAATTTTTGAGAAGTATTTACAGGAAAAGGGATGTGTTTCTGTGTTGTAACAGTTGTTTGGTGAAGAAAGTTGCTTCTTCCTGTTGCCTTTTAGATAGTTCACATGGAGTTAAGTTCACATGCTTTATGAAGCATCATATCATATAGTGTACTTTAGTTTTAAGGATGTCAATGTGATGTTTCTTAGAAATATGTGCCACAGACTCTTAATAGGATTTTGCTATTGTTATCCAAATGCCAGTAGATTTTGCCAGTGCCTGTATTCTGAATGCTTCTAAAATAAATGAAGCTGTCTAGCATTAGAAGGTTATGCCATTTTCTCAATTCTTTCTCTTCTAAAATGGCCTTTGAAAATAAAAATGATGCAAAGTTGGAAAATGTTCTGACGATATTCGTCGAGATTCTTAAAGGAATTTTGGAAACAAAAAGCCACTTTCTAACCCAAATCTTGTTTTTTGCTTAGCTTACAGACTCAATTAAAATTCAAACTTGTAAGTTAAATATGTTATGCATTAAAGCAAGCTGCAGTGTAACTGCTAAATGAAGATGGGTATCTTAAGATTTATCCTAATCTCAGTTTAGGAGTAAAATTATAGATCTCCTTGCTACTGAAGATGAAAACAGGACTGTACAGAAAACCCTGAGAAGGTGGAATAGGCTTCTGCTGCTGGTTTTGTCCATTTCTGGGATTCCTTTCAGACTACTTATCTTTAACACCATAAAAATTAGAAAATCACGATTTTCAGTACTACATGTTTGTAAAATTATGTATGTCATCATAATTATTGCAGAGAAAAGCTGCCATTATATTATGGGTTTGGAGGTTTTTTATTCCTTTACGGTATTTCTTTATTGAGGGTTGCTGCTAGACAGGTCAGCATCTGTCAACTGGGAGTGTTTAGTTTCTCATTTTCCTGCAGTAGCTAGCACTTTGTCTTGGACTACAGTACTGCTTTCTTTTCTCGCTTCCCCTCTAAGCATAATTATACTGCATAGAAGTCCAGTGTGGTGCATCATGTCTGTAAAGCCTTTCTTGTCATCTCCTTTGCATAATGTGTCCTTTCAGTGCAAAGCTTTGTCCAGTGCAGGAGACAGTGTTTAACTGAGGGGAAGTATTAATAGCTACCAGCAGCCTTTTGACCTGGTGGCCAGCTGTAGGCTGCCTGGCAGGATTCCACCTTCTCCCAGGCTGGTGCAAAACGTACGGTGTGCCTGCTCGTGGGCTTGCCTAACTGGAAAGGCTGGTTGCATGGCTGCTGTTCCAGCTCTGCTTGCCTCTAAAGCCTGCGCGGGTGTCAGCTTTCCTGTGTGGGAAGGGCCCTGCTGCCGGCGGTCGGGATGCAGGCTGCGGCTGCCGCCGAGCTCGGCTCCCCCCGCAGGGCTGCGAGCAGGGCGCTTCCAGAGCCTCAGGAGCGCACAGCTGCTGGCTGGAAACGTTTTATAAACAGATCCATCGCCCAGAGATCAATTCATGTTTTTCCACGTGTTCAGAAGACTCAGCAGTCCACGTGGAAAGTATTTAAAAAACTTTGAAATGTAATTCCTGAAACTACTGTCTATACTAACACTTAAAATCTTGTTTCAAGGGACATAGGAAAGAAACCAAGAGAGCCATCAGCCAGCTTCAGCTGCATACAGTGAAACGTGGAGAAAAGGTAATTCAGTGCCTCTGGTTATTGCTGTAAGTTTTAAAAATGGTTGTGAAGTCTTCAAAGAACTTAAACTAAAATTACCACAACGTAGTTGCAGTGTGACATACAGTTCTGGGCTTATGTTAGGGCCTTTGTTTAAAAGGCAGGATTTAAAATTAAAGAGTCAAAATTTGAACTACATATAAAGTTAAGGCTACTTTGTTGCAGATAATATCTGATTATACAGAATGTATAGGGGGCGGGTACTGTAAAAATGAGGAAACATTGTTATCTTTTTAGCACTTGAAAACATCAACAAGTGGATTACAAAATACTTCCGCACAGTTCTTAAAGCTGATGTAATGTTCTGTTTTCTTAAAAGAACATTCACCTTCTTACTGATCAGAAGGCCTTAAAAATATAAAAAGCTTTGTAAAATAAAACACTTGTTTCATTTTTTGACATACAATACATTAAGGTGCTGTGTAGGCTTAACCTGAAGCATAAATTTTTTAAAGAACATTTCTATATTATGAAATAAAGCTAATCTAAAAATTAAAGCAGCTTTCAGGAAGTTGGCTTTGACAGCATACGGCCTAAACTCAGCTGTATTAGAATAACTGAAGCAGAAAAAGCCAACATTTTGAAAGAAAATATTTTAGTTGGAGTTCCAGGAGTGCTGATCCTAGATGCAAAATTAGCTTCTGATTAGATTTCTGCTGCTACATAGGCGTTTTTTCCCCCCCCTCCCAACCCTTGTCTTACTTGATGAGTTTTTATTTAAGGACTGATTTACTTGAAGATGAAAAACAAGGATTTAGGTTATTTTTAAGTCTATGAATAAAATTGAAGTGAGAAAGGACATTGGTATGTAAAAACTTTAAAAGCTGTGGTCCAGCAGAAGCTGTTCTGCTCAGGTCATGTGCTACAGAGAATATGTCCTTCATTTAGTTAAATCAGTTTTGAAATGGAAAAAGTCCCAAAAGTGCCTTTGAACTTACTTGCCTTTTCCTTCTATGTTTTCAGCATGCTTATATAGTGTTTTATGAGTATTTCTTACTTTTAATTAGATTACTTTTTGATGGAGTTTAGCATATATTTCAAGCTGTGAACAGAGGGATATTCATACTTCAGTTCATACAACAGTGACATCAGAGATCAAGAAAGATGGAATTGAACCCAAACTTGTGTGAAGCACTGTCAGAGCATAGTGTCAGCATAGGAGGAAAGGGATGTGAAAGGGTCACAATGAAACCGATGTTAAAAACCACACGGAAGATGTTAACAGCTTGTAAAATTGATGTTCAGTAAAATCTTCCAAATAGGATTTGTATTGTGTGATTTTTGCAGTATACAGGGAGTTCCTTCCAATAAATAGACCCTTGACCAAAGTAAATAAAATGGGGGGATTTGTTGTTACACAGTATGCTGGTTATTCCTATGAATGCCATGTTAATTAAGAAGAATAGAATGAGATGAGGTTAAAATCTCTCTGTTAAAATAGAGCTTTTCTGTGTGGTAAATCTCATCCTATTAATGTGATTTGAATCAACCTGCTATCAGCAAATTTATGTAATTTACTGATGGCAGAAGTATTTTCATGAACTAATATAAATTTATCTGGACCTTTGTCCTGTCTACTCTGTAAATCTACATTTTTTTCTTTAAGTATTTCTGTTCAGCCATTTAAAAAGAGTCTATTTCTTTTGTTGTGATGCAGTACAGTCTTTCGTTATCCCCACTTGAGGCTGAGATATTTGACTAAAAATAGGTCATATATTAAAAGTGTATTTGCTATCATGTAGATTTTTCCTGAGAAGCTTACAGGATTATTGTAAAATGGACACTCATTTGAGTCTGTGCTACATATGGTGTGTTTGCCTCTTGTACAGAATAAAAAGTGACTTTTTATAGATTAGGTACGTGTCTTAACTTTGCTTACGTAAAATAAAAACAGTCTTAATGTGAATTATTTGGGAATTTAAGGCATTAATTGTGTAAATTGATAGCATGCAAAGGAGGGAAGTACTGGCCTTAAACTTGAAGTTTCCTTGCAGAACTAATTAGTTTGAGTGTTTGTATTGAAACTGAAGTGCTTCAGTAAGTTGTAAATCAAAAATACTAATCTTTTGGGGATGAAAGCAGAGTTTTCCCACTGTCTGTTCTTACATTTTATACAACCCAATTAATGTTGGATTATTTTTCTTGTATTTGGAGCTATCCATCATATTTGTGCTGCAACTCTATGCATGGCTTCAAGAAGACTGTTAGAAAAGATATTTAACCCTAAGGTAAAAATAGAAGAAGGGAAATGATATTCTGTCTAGTATGAACTTGGACAAAAGTATTAAACCCAAATTGCATACTTGCATTCTCTTCTGGCTATGGAGCAATATCTGCTAGGATGTGGTAGAAAAAAAAGAAAAAGGTGAAGAAGAGGTTTGCAGTATTCAACCCCAAAAATCTTGTCCTGCCCTTGGAAATCTTTGGGACCATTCATTCAGAATTAGATTGTGCACTTTGATTTGTGCTGACCTCTTTTAAAATGTTTTCATCTTATAGCTACTTTCAACTGAAACATTCCTGTGCCCCATGAACAAAGCCAATGTGTGAGACTTAATGAATTACTTAGGATGCCATAGCTATTTAAATCAGAAAATCTGGGTTTGCTGCTTTTAGTATTTGATAACTTGATTAAATCACCTCTTGATAGAATCTTGAATAGAATGAGGTAGCTGCTCTTATTTGCTATACCATTTAATATATTTTGCATTCTTTGAAGCTAGCTATTACACAAAGCTTGTTCTGTAATGAAATATGAATGTAACACACTTAAATGTGTTTCATATTTAGGGTTTAGATGTTGATGTGGAAAACTGTGCTGTGTGCATTGAGAACTACAAACTGAAGGACACTGTCCGAATTCTGCCATGCAAGTAAGTTGTCATAGTTATTCTTTACTCTTTAGCATGCTTTTCTGAAGAAATGGGATGAATTTCCTATAAATTCTTCTGAACCTCTGGTGGCAGAACTGAAGCTGCCATTTGTATGGCCTCTTAAATGTTGAAGGGCATTGTGAGACTATGTAGCACTTGATGTGTATGTGAGGGCAAGGGAGCAATTGGGAGAATTGTAGGGGTGAAGTAGAGCTTGCTTATATTGGAACTGTACATGTTGAATTGGTAACTGTGTAGTGTCTTTGTGGTTATGAGCATCTCCTCTTCAGAAAGCTGGCGTGTACCAAAACGTTTCCAGAACTAGTCTGTACTAGTAAATTGAGCAGCAGCTAATTGTCAGGATTATAAAGGAAAAGTTTATTTTTAATGTGTTAACTTGCACACTCTTTGAAGGAGGGGTGTGTGGCTTTCATGGTACGTCCTAAAGAGCTTTTCTTTTCTTTAGGCACATCTTCCATAGAACATGCATTGATCCTTGGCTTTTGGACCACCGAACTTGTCCAATGTGTAAACTAGATGTTATCAAAGCTCTGGGATACTGGGTATGTTGCACTACTTTAATCTTCAAAGTAGAATTACAGTCTAGGAGGCAAGACTTCATGTAACTGTTCAGAATAAGAGCAGCTGTTGTTTGACAAGACTCGAGAAACTGGGCAAAGATGCAAAGAGTAATTAATGAGAACCAGAAAAATAAGGGAATTTGATGGCTAAGAACTTAAATATATCAAGCAGCTTATGAATCTTCTTTGAGAACCCATTTTTTTTCTATCTCCAACTGATGATATTAAGGAATTTGAAGCAGAGGTGAGACTGTTTGCTCAGGCTGCAAAAATATAACTGAATTAAATAAATCTAGAACATAATTTGATGTTCTTGAGAGCTGTGATTCAGAGGAAGAAATCACGGTTTTTCTGCATATAATGTTTGTGTACTTCTACATATGCCCCATGATTTATCCCTGTAAATGAGCTGGTACTTAAAACCTTCCTAAAGACATTCACCAGAAATTGGTTAAGTAGAGAAAATGATGTGCTCTCATTTCTTTCTGACAGCACCAGAAAAGAGAGATGAAGACACGTGCGGTAGGTTACTCAGTCACTGTTGATAAATAGTCTTGAGTTCCACTAAAATGCTGTAGGCAACAATGTACCTCTCTTATATCCTACTGATCTACAGAGATCTCTAGAAAATAGGGGTGTTTTTTTGGTTTCAGGGACTTTCCTTTCAAAGACTAGGTCTGTGTTTTGACTACCTTTTCTCTTACTTCATTGCAGAGGCTTACCAGATCTGTGGAAGAGTGTTTTGAGTTTTGTCAAAGGGGACAATACTCTTGCTATGTAATATGCATATACCAGATTTTGGTGCTTCTATATATTAAGTCAGACTTCACCTGGGAGTTGCAATCTTGTTGTCATGTGGAATAGCTATTGCTACTTCACTATTGTTATATTAACAGCTTGGTTTCTGCTCACATTCAGTTCTTGGAGTTGATATATCTTGTGTTACATGCAGAAGGACTTATCTTTTTGAATACAGGCTGGAAACTAATATACTGGAACTTTCCAAATAATTACGTTCCCTGAATTTGTGCTGTTGCAGAGGATACTGGTACTAAGCCCAACCAGGAGGAGTAATAACTCCTCTGCTTGTTGACTAAAATGACTTTTGGAAAGCACATTGAATGGGATTATATTAAACAGAGAAACCCAGTTCATTTTTCCAATGAAATGAGGCAAATGGGTCCTGTGTATGCATCAATCATTCGAGTCCCACTGAAGCTAATCATATGGGAAACCATTCAGGAATTTTTTTCTACCTTAGTCTTCAGTTTGATCCAGGTTGCCCAATCTAGTCTGCGGAGTGATTGCCTGAATTTTTTTACTGATGTGAAGAGAAGAAGTGCAAAGAGCAAGGCAGCTTCTCTCAGCACTGCACTCTGAACCTGCAGAAAAGAATGTTCAGCCTTTTTATAGAAATATACTAAACCTTCTGCAGAGAGGCTCAAGGCTCAGTTCAGTTATGGACAACAAATACTTCAGATGCTTTTACGTTTTTAAAGGCTTGAAGTAGAAAAAAGACACTAAGTCCTATGATGTGGCTTTTGTAAAGAGCAGACTTCAGTGGTCTAGTTCTTCATTATGCTGTTTTTTTTTATGAGAGAAAGAACTGCAGTTCAACCTGTCTGATTTTGTAGAGCATTACTGAATTTTGTAGTTTCAGTGCTTATTTAACTGTTCAAGTTTTGGAAACCAAAATCATTAATGCCCCCTCCTGTCTGCAGACGTAAAGATAAGTATCACATGTGTCTTGTGTTCAACTGTAGCATGTCTATAGCTCATTAAAATTCAGTATATTTTAAATTATGCTGATTTGGTATTAAAGAAAGAATCAGCCTAGAATTTCTTAAATTTTAAGATGAGCCTTTGCTAGTTATTTGAGCAAGAGAAAAATACTTGCTAGTAAGCAAAAAGACTAGCTACTTAAACTGCAACATATTTGCTTATGTATAAATAACATCAGTATATGTATGGCAATGAAGGTAGTCTGTTTAATTGTAGAAACAAACTGTATGTGTAGGACTTTGATCCATTCTGAAAATTAATTCAGAGTTGTATAGCTCATGCTATACAACAGGTGAAAAAGATCCCGTTGCCTGTGATGCAGATGTTGCATTCCTGTGAAGGGACAAGCCAGCGTGGCTTTGGACCACATTTAAAGTTAGGCTGGAGATAGAGGAGCAGAGAATTTGGTTCTGATGTAAATGTTTGTTCACCCTAATAAAAAATAAACTTGGCCAACTACTGTCATAAAAACCAGAACCTGGAGACGTGTGCAAACTCAAAGGATCAAGAGGTTTCCTCAGTGGGGAGTTGGTATGTGCTGAGCCTGCTCCTAACCTTCAGCAATACTGTTGCTACAGTGTTGAAATAATCCATCCAAAAGGCTGACTGGGTGGACTCTCCTGCTGCTCTTGGCTTTGGAAAAATGGCTTTTCTTTTGGTTGGCTTTCTTTCTTTGCAGTCAGACAATAACCTTGAAAGGGGACAATATCAACACTATTCCCAGGAGTGCACACATAATAGCTAAAAAAATGGTCTTTTTTCCAATAAGGTGAGGTTACAAAAGGTGACATGGAGGAATATTGCTGTCTGATGGTAGACAAAAGTGACAGTTAACTATGTTTAATTTTGAAGGGGGACCCTGAAGATGTACTTGAAGTTCCAATACCTGAATCCATAAGTGGCAGCGTTTCAGTCGGGAGTCTGAGTATTGCTTTGCAAGATGATGACAGGAACGAAATAAGCGAGTTGTCAGCTTCCTCCACTAATGAATCTGTATTGCAGTGTACAAGCTTGAAAGAGGATGCAGGGGAAACCACAGCCTTGCTTGGTAAGTAATTCAGAGTTTGACTGTTCAAACCTTAGCACTAGACATTGCATTAGAAGCCCTTCTCTAGCTGGTGTGAGCAGTTGGGACTGCAGTGCAGAGCAGACTGGGTGATGTCACTTACTACTGATCTTCAAAAAAATACAAGCAGATTTTCAGGGACCTCTGTTGAGCTGGAAATAACTGGACTTGGGGAAAGAAAGAAGTAAGCAGTGTCATAAGGAGATTATCCAGAGAATCTCGAGAACCTTAGGTATATATGAGTATGAAGTCAGTTTCCAGAGTCTGGATTAATGTGACAGATAAAACATATTAAAATGGTAAAACAACAAACAATTTTTCTTTTAATTCCTGATTTCTAGATGTGGATGCCAGTAATAATCGGCATGCAGAACATCTATCTAATGGAAATTCCCACTGAACTGCTTCATGGAAGATACCTTGAATAGACTGTTGAAGAACTATTATTTTTTATTTAATTAGTATGGACTTTTGTCTAGTGAACAGAAAAAATAACAATGTAAATTATTTTACCTTTCAAACTTTTCTAGCTGGTGTTCCAAAAGGGCTAATAACTAAGAATTTTGTACACAGGAGGATTTTATAAAAATCTCCTCTGGATGTCTCATCCTAAAAAAAAATGCAATAACCCTTTTTCTGTAAGCATTGTTGCAATGTCATTGTGTTCCAGAGGGCTGTAACAAAGATGAAGACTAGGCAGTGAAAATAATGTAGAATGTGTAACGGTTCAATATTTTGGATGCACTATTTACATTCAGTATGTACACATGGAGAACACTTACAAGCTACAACTATTAAAATGTTCTGAAAGTTCTGATCTGTTGTAATTGGAGATGAATATTCTTGGAAAAGACTTTAACTTTGAAGGAATCGCATAACTTAATGGATATGTTATGTATCCTTTTCTTGTGATGGAAAAATTGCTGGTTGCAACATGTAACAAATACTTATTCTATCTTGTAATGTGTTCTACTCAGAGTGGATGCTGAGAAAAGGAAACCTTCTCCATCTTGCTAGCTTTTTATACTGAATTTGGCAGTAATAGGTTGTGCTGGGTGGTCTTCACGTGCTGAGCATGTAGACATTTAGTATATGCACACTGGTTACCTCTTTCAATCTTAAACTCAGTAGAACAGAGGTAAAGGGCTAATTATGGCTAAAATATATTTATTAGTCTATTTATAAGAATTTACGTACTTTCTTCTTGCTCCTGTTCCCATCCTGACCCACTTTATGTACAAATTGAAACCATTTCTTAAGAAATACAGAGTTTGGGTTTGTTTTGCTTTTTCCTTTCCTTTGCATAGAGATGCTGGAATTCTCTTGGATATTCCATGTTAGGAGTTTTGACTGGGTTTGCTGTTAGTTTTTATTCCTTTCTTTTAGATTAGCAGTATTGTGCCTTATAGTAAAACACTTAAGAAATCTGAAGCATCTGAGAGTAAATATAAACCCTGGCATATCCCATTATGACCTCTTACTCAAATATTTATATACTGTAAGTGGTATAAGGAATTGCTAAACTGTTTTGTATAGAAATATGTATATTTAAAACACTACTTAAGAGTGTTAAGTGAATTGTTTAGAATTTTAGCATTGTCATGTTATAAATAATATGCTACATTCCTCAATTTTCTTTTGTAAGGCTGTTGCTACAGATTGCTTAAAACAGTGTCTTTCACTAGACATTTGTTTTAGAGTGCATTTTGTTTTTAAAATGTATATTTGGAATGTTTTTAGAAAATATGCAATTCTTTTTCTAACTTATATTGAGCTTCAGTAGAAGCAATAACTTTTTTTTTTAATTTTAAAATGAATGTTCCAGAAATGACAGAGGGGGAAATATAATCTGAATTTCTACTTTGCAGAGCAGATGTTTCACCCTAAATTTCCTTCAAAAAAATTCCTGTTAATGCCTACTTAAAAAAAAAATCTGCCTCTTCCCTGTAGGAGTGTAACTTTTAGGTTTACTGGAAAACTGTCAGGTTGTAGGTCTGATGTCACCAGCAGGTGCAAGTTTTTGTGATGCCTTTATCTTACAAGAAGCACATGAGAATGGAATATGACTGACCAACCATCTCCAAAACTGAACAAATAAATAAACAACCCACAACTAAACCAGACAATGTGTAAGGACACTTACATCTCCAAAAGAAGCTTATCAACATTTCCAGAACTGCCTTTTTAACTATCTCTTCAATATTAAAAACTAAGTCTTCTCCCTCTTCTTTAACACAAAATTGAACATTGATGTAGTAAATGTTGAGAGGGTTTAAACTCTAGCTCAAGGAGGAACCAAAAGAGAAGTTATCAAGAGAAGTGTTGTCAGTCTGTGGATTGTATATTGCTGATACCTACAGCACAGTATTCATTCTGGAGAGGAGAATTGTGGTAAGTACTTGAGCTTTTATGTAATACCTATAAAACCAAAAGCTTTTCTTAAGAATTAAATCTGAGATCTGGCAGAAAGCTGGAAGAAAAGCTAAGGAACCTGCAAACTGAAAAGGGTGCTTATAAAATCTGGTGTGTGCTGACTTAGAAAAATACCCGAGTGTGAAAACTCCTGAGATCTGTTTCACATGCTGGCACTGCACCTGTTTCATTTCAGTCATTCACAAAAATAGTTACAGTTGTTTCAGTCAAATAGGTTTGCACATAGTTGATCTTTGATATAGTTGGGTATTGTAAGGCCAGCTGTGCTGCTGAGGAGTGATGACAATAAAAGGCCGAATTGCAGTGCCTCCAGCAAGCAGTTTGCTCTCCTTGGAAGCACAATGACAAAAATCGTCCGAAGCGAATCACTAGTCTGACCTCAGTCAAAACGCTGATATGCATTGGTAAAAAGAGAGGTAGGATGAAAAGTAAGGGGCAGGAAAAAGTATCTAGGGAGCTTAAAACAGTAGCAAGAGAAGCTTAGAAACAAGAAGCGTAGGACCTGCTGTTCCAGCTCATCTATTACATTGAGTAAATGCGTGTAGGCCGCTGTAGGTAAATACAGGTGCACACTTTGCTGATCTGGATCCCCACTAACTTGGATCAAACTGGTAATGCTGATTTCTAACACTTTACCTACCAAAAGCTTGAATGAAGCTCAGAACTGATGAGTGATTTTTGCACCCCCTCCACGAATCATTTTTGTAGGATAGGTGCCTTCTGACTCCCTTCCCTTCCCTTTGGGGAAGCTATAATCTGCCTCTGCTGCTTCAGCCATGTCCTGCCTAGTGTGGGAGCTGGAGCTATGTGTGTTGTGGGTTCCTGCTGCCTCCTCCTGCCCTCATCACTTTTCTCTTCCTAGCTGCACAGTTTCTGTAGAACATGCAGGAACTTGTCTTGGACACCTTTGTCCCTTTTGTTAGATTTTGCTGTAAACAGGCAGAGTGCTTCTTATTGGAGGCATTCCTGTGGTATCGTTAGACAAAAAGCTAAATCACAGAGCCCACTTGAAGTCTAAAGCCCCACAATGGTGATGCTGAATAAATCATGTGGGAAAAATCCCTAGCTGGACTGGGGGTGCTGGTTTTTGTGGAATAAGTTTTATTAAATGGTTATTTTATTAAATGATGTTAAATGGTATGGCTTTGCTACTGCTGCTGTTTCTGTCAGGGAGAAAAGTGATTTTTTTTTTTTTTTTTTAAGAAGCTATGAACATGTCAATACAAACTGCTGCCTTAAAGGAAAAACTGGAGGCCCCTCTTTGCTCAGAAATTTTAGTTTATTAATAATAGTCTACAAATGACAAACTGGAAAAAACTTGGTAGCAAATAATTGTCTGAACTGTCTTTTAGACTTCACAGCAAGCAAAAATGAACCACAGACATTTCAGATCTAAAAGCATGTTAATGGTTTAATTACTTGCAGTACCAATTTAACAGAAAGTCTGGATTTTCTCTTACTGCTAGACTGGATTCTTGTTTGGCTCTAAGCAATGCTTGGAGGAGATTCTTGGCATGTACTAGAGAAGTTTGATAGGATAGCAGTAACTCCTTTCCCCTGCCCCTTACCCCCCACATCACATGTGAATGTAGTCCAGTAGCCTGCTGCCAGTAACTAGGGATTTTGGAGGTCTACTGGAGGAGTTGTAGGATAATTTACCTACAGTGGAAATGCCTTTAATCCATGCTGACTTAATAGAGTGCATACCAGTATATTCCTGCCAAAGCTGGCCTGTTGAGAATGCTGGTCCTGTTCAGGTTGTAACTGGTGCAGAGAAACACCATTGCAACGCCTTTGTCATGTGTGCAAAGCTGTTTTTTAGTTGCCTGTTGATTTGGGAATGGTCAGTCAGGTATTCTGCCCATCCTGCAAGGTTCTTCTACAACCACCTAGTTGTAGTTGGGCAGAGTCCAGCAAGACTGTCCCCTTGGGTAAGTTGAAGAGATGCAATTTTATAATAGGGCCATGCTGAATTACAGGTCCTGAAACTGAATATGTTAGCATCATTTTTTTTTTTAAACTGTAATGCCTGTAAAAAATTTTAACATGTCTTTGACATTGGTCTTTACTGAATGTGTTCTTTTCTTTCACAGGTGATATGTGAAGATTTGAGAATTGGAATTGATTAAACATGCACAAATTAAGCTGAAGGCTTTTGGTTTTGTTCAGTGTGGGTCCTGATGTCTCCTCAGATATCCTGCTGTATTGCAAAACTTGATTTAAGAAAGTTTTTAAAATAGAATGCCTTTATAATTGCATGTATTTGTGTGAAGAGTGCTTTGCCTGGGACTGTCCATTATACTTTTACTGGACCTGAAGATCTTTTTCACCGTCTGAAACATGGTAATGTTACTGCATTTTTAAATGAGCATATCCTTATTTCAGGAGAGCAGAGTAAGTTTCCATCATTTTGTTAGTCTGAAGCTTAAGTCCAAAACTTTGACGCCACTTACTTCTACTATAAACATATACCTGCAGAGAACTATTTGAATTTGCTTGTCTGTCAAAAACTGTTCACAAATGTCTTTTATTGTAACCTTAAAGTAATTTGGTTGCATTGTTTGGATTAAGCACTTGTGTCTTTTCCATTGTGTATGTACAGTTGTAAGAATGTCAATTTATGCATTGTTGTTGTAACTTAATGGCTAAAAGCTCAAATTCCATAATAAATGATACAGACATTTTAAAAAGCAACGTCTGAGAAGCTGGAGCATTTTGTTTTCTTTGGTACACTTAGGAAGTGGATCTGAGACACTCAGCACTAGCACAGCACAAAACAAGCTTGACTTCATGCTGGGTAGCTGCTTGGGAGACGCTTTCAGCATGTGGTACTTTCCCCATGTCACCAGGACCTGGGTGGGCTGGGTTAACCTTGGCTGGCTGCTGAGTGAAGAGGGGGGAAAATCGATAGAAGGACTTGTGGGTCAAGAAAAGTAAGTTACCAGTTACCATCACAGGCACAAGAGCTGTGACTTCACAAAAATTACTTTGAAATGGCAGTAAATTAATTTTAGAGTAGGGTAGTAGAGGACTAAAACTACCCTTCTGTAAGGTGACACTTCTCCCTTCCATGGTGGCAGGAAAGGGAAGGGGGGGTGAGCCTGTAACAGGTGCTCTCTGCTGTTCCCTCCTCACCCTTTTGCCCAGCTCCTTCTGAGGAGCTGCGGTTCTTTAAGAACTGCTTCCGTGTGGATCCTCTCCATCGAGTGTAGAGCACGCCAGGGTTAGCACTGAGCTGCCAGGAGCCTGGCTCAGGGGCTCTGCTGTGCCAGCTTGTCCTGGCTGGCTCTGGAACAGGGCAGCCTTGGCCTCTCCTCACAAAGGCCACTCCGCACTTCCCCACTACCAGGGTTCTTCAATTATACGTCTCAGACATACGCTTATGATAAAATCATAAAGTTTCTTGATAAATCCCTAAAACTTGGATTTGCCACAGAACTATAAAAATTACTTCTCTCAGTAGCAACTCAAGCAGATAGAGTGAAGATGCAGAACAGCTAGACTTTGCCTGTAGTATCACAGTAGCAACCTTTGGGGGGAAGCTTAAATTGTTTTTAATTCTGTAAATCATTGTTATCTACTTAATGACTAACCAATAGTAATCATTTTTATGTTGGAGCCTGTTATTTCATCATGTAAGTACTGCAACTTACATTCCAAACACTAGTCTAAAGTGTATGTATGTTTCTAAAGAAGGGGTACTCCTACATAGAATATAGTCAAATTTGGCTTCACCTTTAGTAGATAGAAAACATTAAGGTATGATTTTAAACCAGCTTGTGCTCTTAAGTGTTGCCACTAAAAATGCCTGACAGCCAGTGTACTGGGTTCAGAAGCAACCTCTAGAATTGGAACAGACCTTAAGTAAGTGTTACTTCAGTTGACCTGATGCATTTTAACAGGAAAGCTGCACAATTTTAACCCCCAATGACTACAGAACATTTCTTACAGAGCTTTCTACTGAGAGATTATACTAAATGAGATGAGAGATTGACAGGATTTTCAATCCAAGCACTTTCACATCTTAAATTATTTGGAAAGAAAAAGCCACTTGACCATCTTCAGTTTGCATTATCGATCTTGTACTTCCTAAAAATTTGAGAAGCAGATGCAGATTTAAAACAGCTTTCATTCAGCAAGCAGCATTAAATTACAACTTGTTAACTTTCCTTTACAGTTACTTTCCTTTTCAGTCTCAGGGCTTATACAGAGCAGCTACCCTATTATCAGCTAAAGATTATAGTTTAGCAGACTCCATCCCCAGTTTTCCCAGTACCTGGAATCTAACCTGAAAACTACTCTGCCTCTGTGCTCTAAAAGGAAGAGGCTTATTTAACTTGGAAGATACATAGCAACTGCCCATGCAAATTTGGAAGTGAGAAGAGATTGGAATTTTTTTATATTTTTATGGAAGAAATGTGAATATCTTTCCTTAGTGAAACATTTTTACAAGCATATAAGATGCGGTATTTCAGCTGCTGCTGGCATGATTCCAAAAATAGTCAGTGCTTGATAGGAGAGAATGTTGCTCTGAGCCTACATTAGTTATATACAAACAATTCTGGACTCAAAGACAGTGAGTACTTAAATATTAAATACTTAAATATTTAATACTTAAGTATTAAATTTGCTGTGAATGCTAAGTATCATTTATATTCTCTCTGGAACTAGAGCCTCAATTTCAGGATATGCATACCACATACAAATTTTAACCACAGTGAAAAATAGTGTAAGGCCTAACATATTTCACAAACTCAAACATGTGTATCAGAAAAAGCCTTATTTATTGTTCAAAGGCATAAAATGCTATTTATAATGTAATTAACATAATACATAATTATTCCAGAGATTTAAGTTTAAAATGTACAATTAATTGGTATAGAACACTAGCAAGAAGGGTTTTTTTTGCCACTGACAGTCACTTTATTTTGACGTTTTTGTTTCTGATGGGTTTTCCCCAGTGTCCAGTGTCTTCAGCAATCTGAAAAGGCCAGCTGCTTCTCGTATCCGACTGAACTCAATGCAGAATGCTTGCACTTCTATAAACAAGTCCTGTACATTAATAATTTTGTTTCTGATTAAGGACTGAAGAAAGACACAAACAAGACGGACCAGGCGGTTCTGAAACATAAGAGAGAGGGTTTAATAATCCAAATAAACATTTGCAACCAAGTCAGTTAAAGGGCTGCTGGCCCTCAGCAGTAGAACTCAAGTGTTTCAGGAGCAGTTCAGCTTCAGCAGTTATTGTGTTCCCAAGCTTTGTACATGCTGCTCCTTCTCTTCCATTTCCCATACTACTACTTTATTTTAAAAATGGATTGCTTTATAATTCTTGTACTTCTGGATGCAGGAGCCTTCTCAGGATTAATCCCATGCACAAATGAAGAACCAGATCTACCTATCCACTGTACTTAATTTATTATGTAATCTCCAAACAAAAGCAGAGAAGAGATAATAGCTGAAGATGACATCAACATTTGAGTCTTGCTTTTCCTCTGTATTAGAAGGAAAAACAATTCCAGGGACACCTAATCCAAGAACTCATGGCTCATTTTCTCCATGACCCATTAAAAAGACAGGATCTTAGAAGTGTTCCTCTTTCTTAAGAGCTACTTAGGCAACAGCTTGAAGAGCACAATGGAAATTGGAAGTGAGAGCTTGAGAACTGGCACTTACAATTTGTCATACACAGATCCAGTCACCAGCCATCTGTTTACCACGGCATGTTCTTCCCCAAGGACAAAACCAATCTTTATCATTAAAGTGCTCTCATACTTCACATTGTAAGAAAGGTTTGGGTTCAACTCTTTCTCTAAAAGCAATTATGTATGTGAACAATGCTTATCAGACAGAATTGAGGGATGCAACAGATTACGTGTCCAAACCATTTCAGATTATTTGCCACTGAAAATAAAATATCAGCTATTTTTCCAGGAACTGAGCTTACTACTGCAAAATTTGCTGCTTATAATGACAGAATTCAGAGCCTGAACAACTTATTTCCTTCACTGTGATCAAAAGGCATCACATGCTTTCTCTGCAACACAAATTAGTTACATGAGTAATTTTAATAATCCAGGAACATGAAACTCGGCAAAAGAACAAATGCAAGATTACTGGCTGACTCCCAGTCTCTGAGGATCATTTCCAATAGTAACTTTGTACCATGCTTTTCAAACAAAACATCTTGTGTCTCAGCTGCTGTGAGGCCCCATACACATTAAAAAACGTTAGATCTCAAGCTCTGCATGCTGCTTAGTGATCAGTATATGTTCCTTGACTCTCAAAGCTCTTTTTTTGTCCCCTGTGTGCCTGAAGCACAGCTGCTGTGTGCTCTCAGCAGCCCCTCTGAGCAGTGTCCCACTCTGGGCATATTCTCAGCTGCAGCCCAGGTCTGCTGCTATTTTCCTACTCCACTACCAATGTAATAAGGGGAGCTCCTGGTCACAGACCAAGTCACCCACGTGTGTCTGGCAGAACCACAATGCAGAGAAGCATCAGCAGCCACCAAAAGATAACATATGGTCAGTCATCATCTGAAAGGGACTGAGACAAGATGGGGGGATTGCTGCTATCTAAAACCACACCGCAACCCTATCCTGTGTACTGCACACAACTTTCATTTCTGTAGCTTAAGGATACAATAGAGCTGGAGAAGGCACTAAAGGACACCAGAAAAGCTTAAAGAGAAAGGAACAGTCCTCTTGCTGCAAGAGACTAAAGACATTGCAGTCCTTCAGTATCGAGGAAAAAGCTAAGGCAGCACTTGGGATTCAGAAAGCCTTGGAGAAACTGAATACAGAACTGGTTTTCACCAATCACATACACAAGAAAAGTTCTACTGGGCACCTGGTGAAACCAACAGATCAGTTTAGGAGAGAAGGAAGTACCTCACACAGCATGTAGACAACCCTGAATGCCAGAAGTGTATAAACCTCCTCAGGTTTCCCCTGACCCTCCCCAGTCAGGGATCCTTGGAGTGGCTACAACTGCCTCAGTACCAGCATGTAAGTATGACAGGCTTGGGAAGCAGAGAGTGTGGTGTCAGAAAGACAAAAGATTTTTAGGTCTTTGAGAAGATCTGAAAGCTGTTATCAGTCATGACTGAAGGGCAAGACTTGCCTGTGAGTTTTGTAACATCACCTCAGAGGTCTGGAAGTGGCTGGCACACTTGTATAGAAGAGAAACTTCAAGCTTAAAACTAAGCAGAATGCAAACTAATACTGGGGATGAAGAAAAGGCTCACAGAGTGACAGATAAACCTTTTGAATGTAAGAACCCCAGTCACATAGAAACGCAGTTTTTTTCTATAGACATCAGTTTATGATGTCTATAGAAAAACAGGGAACAGTGATTACCTGTGAAGTCTTATAAAAAATGTGAAAAACTGTCTATTAAACTCTATGAAGAACTGCATAGTGCGTTAGGGAAAAAAGTGCCTTTGAAATAAAAAAGCAGTAAAGCAGAATAACTTAATACTATCAGCCTGAATAAAATCATAGCATATTTCACAGAGCAATATATGGGATACTGTTTCCTAACCAATTTATTGAAGCACTCACCTGCATATATTTGTCTTTAATCTGTTCACAGGTGGAGATACAGTTGGAGATATAAAGATGAATAAATTCAGGTGGGAGATCAACTGCAGTAGTAAGCCTGTTCAAATAAAATATATTTAGTGGTTTATGAAGCCATAAATCTAGTGTTTCTGTAGCAAAACAAAGCGTATCAGTTAGACCTGTGATATGAGTTTATTCCCAGTTCTGTCCTACAGAACTGATTTTTGATAGCTTACTGACATATTTCTAGTCATTTAAATTTCTTAATTAAGATTAAAACTTTTTTAAACTCTGACAGTATGGAAGCTAAGTTAGATTGGTTTCTAGTACATCTGACATTTGAATTGCCACTGCTTCTTAACTGAAAGAGCAATACAGCTCTCTTAAGACAACAACATGCACTAAACAGAGAACTGCCACAAGGTCACAACAGAATCTGACCAAGTAAAACAAATCAGTCTCATCTCAAGTAGTCAAAGGGGGACAATAGGGAAAAAGGCGAAGGTTTTAGTTTCAAGTGCAGTTTCAATTTTTTGTCTTATTTCCCTTAACAATCAGAGTCTCTTTGTTTGCACTGACAGTTGCTTTGCAGTTGGATGAAAGTTGTTCCTGAGGTAGCTATGCTGTGGGAGAACCAGCATGCCTGACTGGTGGTGTAGCTCTCCTGGACACAGGTAAAAGCTCTTCTCTTTCCACTCTTTCTCCATGTTGCAATAATTAGCCCCACTTCAGGACAGTAACTGCTGTCAGTCTGCACCAGTAGGGAGGCATGTATTTCAGAAATGTTTCTTTAATCAGAAGATATTTAAGGTGCAATTCAACTCTGCTTCAAAGGGACTGCTGATTGAGGCTTATTTGGTAGTTCACCTCAGTAATTGCCATGAAATGGAAGAAAGTAAGTGGGAGAGATGTATTTCTGTAAATTTCTGGGAATTAGCTGTCTGAGAAGTTTTCCCATTTAAGGGGCTAGCATTCTGTTAAGAAAATGGGTTGTACCAATCTGCAGAAATTATTTTCAATGAAAACAGGACATGAATGTACAGCAGTGCAGCTGTTTAACAACAGCACCTATTGTTCACTTAAGCTGCATCAAGAATGCAAGTTGCAATTAAGCAGATTAGCCATGTGGCATTAACTGTTTGTGGAGGATTCTCACAATAACTGCCCTTTGTCCCACTGCAGTCTTCTACCTCCCAGACAGACATGCCTCAAGAAAGATCAAAATGAACATTTCCAGACATCCTAATAAATCAAAACTGCTCATTTTACAGACTCAGTGAAACCTTATTAGATCTGAGATCGTACTCACCGATTTACAACTTCCATTGAATGTAAGGACATGTCCATGTTGACCAAGACAGAAAAATACTCTGTTATTTGACTAGACTGCATTAGTTTCAGCAACATTTCTATGGCTACTAAAGGATTGTTTTCAACCAGGTCTGGCAATTTGGCAGGAGTGAGACCAATATGGTAAACAAGCTTGGGGTCCTTCTCCAGTTCTCCAAGGAGCTGTGAAGAAGAAGAAAAAAAAAATACTCAGTTGATTTTTTCTCAACTATTCATGTTACTGCTTGAAACAACTGCTACAATACATCCAAGATCCAGCAGAATGATAGACCTTTAGATTTAGGCTTCTCTATTGAAAAGCACTGGAGGGCTACTTTAAAATTTTTATGTACAGGCAACTATGTCCACAAAACCTTTACAAATGCATTTAGGAGTCTATCATCAGTGAGTGGGAAAGAAGGGAGTTAAAAAAATTCCACATGAAAAGTTTCAGCCTCTTTTACTTTCCTGTCAGTTGGAGGAAAACTCAAATTTCAAGTTCACCTGGCAGAAATAGTGCAAATAAAGCTTATTTTATGGTGCCAGCATAATGATTATGAAAAAAAGCCCACTGAAATCAGAGGTAATACTATCAAATCGAGGGGAAAGATTTTGTTGTTGGTATTTCTGAAGTAATTATTTATCAAAAGCTTTCACAGAAGTATGAGCAACCTAGTTATACAAAGATTTTTTTCCATGCAGAAAAATGTCTGTGCCACTCCCTATCAACTGTAACTACATCCAGTCAATGGTATGAACATTATCTTCCTTATTCAGACAAACTCAAGTCAAAATCCAAGAATTTTTACAATTTAAAAGTTCCCTGAATCCAAACACCGATCAATTAAAGTGCTCAAAGTTTTCTAAACCACAGGAGTTAATAGCTTCTTAGAGAATCATTTTAGTCAGGAAAGTGCATCATCCTTACCTGTGTTTGCTGTGGGGAAGTCAAAGGACTTTTAAAAGCTTTTGCCATGATTCTTTTTATCTCAACTCCAGTGCTGTTCTTAACACACATTGACTTATCCCACTGAATTGTGTGATCAGGTTCGATTGGATTTAGCCATGCCAATTCATCCTCACATATATGGAGTGGAGGCGGTGGCCGAATAAACTCTGGTCGAAAGTGACCTGAAATGGCAACAACGTGAAATGTTTTCTTAAGCTTTGGCTATTCAGTTCTGTATCAGTAAAAAAACAGAAGATGCCCCAGAAGCCCCTATTTCTTTAAGCTATTATAACACTGAAAACAGCATTACATTCCTATTTGCCTCCCAGAAAAACATAGATTTCTGATTTTTACTGATACTGTTACATCCGCCTGTTTTTCCTCTTGATTCAGATCACTGTGTTACTCATCCTGTGGTCTTTTTCCCTTCCACAGTAACTGCTTCCCTGGGAGGTGTTACCAGCCAATGCAGATCTTAATGCAGGGACTAGTATCTGTGGCTCAACAGATGACACGGGGAAGGGCTTGAAGACAGACTCCAGATTTCTAGAAGTCTGTAAATGTGAGCACTAGAATCTGATCTGGAGACAGCCTGATGCGATTTCGCACTTTCATTCACCTTAATTTCCAGTTCATGTCTTGAAAATATTTCTGAATTCCATTACATTTTATCTGAAGTACAACACCACAGTATGTCACGAGTTACAGAAACAAAGATGTGAAAACACACATACTTTCTATAGGAGGCTTTAGTCCACTCACTAATGCTTCTGTGATCTGGGAAGCAACAGAGCTGTCAAAACCGGAGTTGGAAGAATCTGGGTCAGGATCGCTGAGAATGCTGGGGAAGCTGGCCTTGCTCTGTGTTGGCAACTCGGACTGACGTTCTGGAAGAAGAATATTAAACCATAAAATTGGAACAGAGATGCCTGGAATACTGAAAGTCGTGAGAAACAAGCAGCTTTAGAAAAGAACTGGCTTAAAAAACCAACAAATAATATCAATATGAAATTTAGTACAGTCAGGCAGTCAGCAGTCTGAGTGCCAGCTGACAGGCAAGGGACAGAGGGTATGCAGTACAGATAAAGAAGCAGATTTTAATCTGAAACGCAGTCTTGGCCTTTAACAAGGCACGTAGCTGATGCAATCTACATCTAAAAGCAGCACATTAGTAGGTTCCCATGCTACTCCTCAAAGGGTTCACATGCTGTATCTAGTTTTGGAATCACTTCTCAGAGAAGGGAAGTGAAGGATCCACAATGATCCATTTACAGATGATAATGGTCATACTAGACCTGAAGTCAGCTACTCAAATTTACCCAACACGTTTCTGTGGCATTGCCCAGCTCCTTGTACATTCACTGTCAAGCCAGAATCAGTCCTTTGGTGGCAAACAATGGAGTTTTAATGTTTTGTGATTCTACAGACATCATCATTAAAGCAAACCTGAAAGGAGCTAAAATCGTCCCTTTAGAGGGCAAATTACAGAACATAAACAAGTTACAGAAAAATAACATTGAGGTTTGAGTATATATAGCTGAAGACTTGAAGAAATTGGCCAAAAAAAGAAAATATGGACCTAGCTGCTTGCATTATCAGATTTTTATGTGCCCCTCTGTCAATAATCTATTGCTCTTCTGTATTTGGAGACTTAATGGCTGATCTTCTGTGTTCTCTGTACTATTTTGAGAGATCCTGTTTTCCATTGCTTTGGCAAAGAAAACTCCAAAGGACAAAAAGCAGAAAAATCTCCACTACAGAATACCACTTAACATTCCTCTCCCCACCCTGTTAACAGAGAACACTAAGCAGCAGATTAGGCCTTAAGCAATCTGAAGTCCAAAATTGTTGGTACCACACAAGAAATCCCTTGAAAAAGTTCCAGATGAAACTAAACACCACTCCATTCCCTGGCTAGCTGAGTGAGTGCTGTCATATTTTGTGTACCCTAACACTTCTAAGCAAAGTGTGCTTGCTTCTTTTTGTGCAATCATGTTGACCCTTCCAAGCTGCCCACACACACACAAACAATTTCATATGACTCCAAAGAAATCTGCAAGAGAACTCCAAAACTGTGAGTGACAAGAGCATCATGAGAACAAAATTTTTTTTTTTTTTTTGGCTTTCTGTCCTACTTTATCCAACTATTTCAGATAATGCAAACATTTGCATATATGCTCACTGAAGCAGCACAGCAGGGTATATTTTTCTATTAAAGGCAACAACTACAACACTTTTCAGTTACTTAAAAAAAAAAAACAAAACATTTTAAAGGCAAAGTCCAAAGGAGCTGGTTTATAACACATATCTTCTACTTAAGCAACTATTTCAAACTTCATCTCATGAGTGCTTTCATTTAGCCCCTGAACAGAAGGGCTGATTAAACAAATGAAGTACAGGAGTGGGGGAGAGGTATTGAGTGTCCTTTTTCTCTTTTCATTCATAGTCTAGAACTTAAATCCTTCTAGAACTTAAATCAGTCAGTAAGTCACGGATTTGTTTGTAACCTCATAATCTGAAATTACTAGTGATGTTAGATAAGATGATTAGTGATATTGCACTGATTTGAGAAGCCTGCCTGAGTCCTCAGTTATATGCATTGAAGCTCAGAAGTTCATCCTCACTGCTTCAAGAATAAGGGCTGAATCAACAGCTTCAGGTAAGCAGAAGTAAAAATTACAACAGTGTAATTTAACAGAAACTAATATAGCATCTTCAACTAAGACATTTAAATTGTACAAAACTAAACTGAAAACAAATCCTTAGGCTCCTTTATGGAGCTTATTATTTTATTTTTACAGGTAAAAAGAAACGTTCTTTGATTCTTAGAGAAAGCTCTGCAATGTATTAAAAGCTTTACTTTCACACAGGTCAATTACTCCCCTATCAAATGCAGAAAAACACTGAGGAACACTTTGCCAGGAGACCCACTCCTGCAACTAGGAGAAAATTACTTTTTTGATAGGGTAGCACATCAGATGAACAAAAACATATTGTAGAGCAGTACCAAAGTTTGAATTAGCTCTCTGCAGACCAGAGAGAACAGAACAAGTGCTAATACTCATGAATGCTTGATTCCAGCATTCCACTTTTTTTTTTGAGGGTAGGGTGTTAAACCTTAAAAACAAAAAAGAAAATCAAAAATACAAAATCCACCACAGAGTTGCAAATAAATTGTCACAGTGAGCTCAGATTCAGAGGATAAGTGTTTTTATTTTCTTTACAAAAAAAAATGGATTGGGAGAGACAAAATGATGGAAAAAATTAAATGCTTTCTAAATTATTTCATTAGATTTTGCAGGTATGTGCTAAAGCAAGTCAAAATCATCCTGCTCTGAACAGCCCTGAATTCATCTCAAGGACCATAATTTTGAAGAGCTACCAAATGTCACAGCTGTGACATTCTGTACATCCTGGGAAAAGGGTGTAAACGAAACACCTCAAACATTGTATCTTAGTGTCATCATCCTGCATGTTGAATCACTAGGAGAAATAGACTGAAGACTAGTGAAAATCATAGACTTTCCAAAACAAAACAAACAGAAGAAGCATCATGATTTTAAAAACAAGTAAAGGATTTATCTTCTAAGAAAGTGATTAGAAAGCAGACAGTTATTGTGGGGACCTACGGCAAGGAGTCTGAGAAAGACAGCACAGAGCTTTTTCAGATGCAGCTGGTTTTGTTACATAACTTCTACACCTGCTTGTAAGCCAGTGTGCACTTTTACTGGATTATGTAAACAATGATATAAATCTTATACAAGCACCAATAATGACTCTGCATTCTACTTTCAGCCATCATTATCTTCCATTTTAAAATAAAGACTGTGGCCTCGAGCCCACATTCACCCAACCACAATTCTGAGGTTGCTCAGAGAAGCTGTGGATCCCCATCCCTGGAACTGTCAAAGTCCAGGTTGGATGGGACTTTGAGTCACCTGGTCTATTGGAAGGTGTTCAAGGGTGAAGGTGGAAGTACATGATTTTTATGGTCTTTTCCAACCCAAACCATTCTGTGATTCAATGATTTCATTTTTAATGACAACAAACTATTTAGAAGGCAAACACAGTACCAAGGGAAAAACAAATAAAAACAGTTTAAAAACCCTTGAGGCTTCATAAGGTATCACACGTGCCTTGCACTAAAAACAAGTTACCTGAGGCCTCACAAAATTTGAATTCGCTGAGGTGTTCTACCAAACACAGGCAAAATGTACACAAGAAAGACCCAGAAAAGTTTGTGTCGCCCACAATGGCTTGTCAGGATGTTCAGTTTGCATTTTCAAACAATCCCAGTCTGGAAATAACAGCTAAGGAGGACCCCACAAGACATTTGTAGACTGTGAACAAGGGACAGTATACCACAGCTTTACCAGTCAATGTCAGAGTCCACAGAAAAAAAATGACAATACAAGATACAACTGCAGGACACAGAAAGTCTTAAAGGTGCCTGACCTCAGAGCAATAAATCATACTGTACAGATACAGAACTGGGATGGTCAGTTTTCATGCAAGCAGGTCTACTGGCAGACACCTAGGGAAAAAGGATTTTTTTTGTGTTCCAACTGGTTCCTTGTTCCCAACAATACACCATATTTCATATTAGCTCCAGATGTGACATAAGCAATCATGTTCCTCCTCCTGTTCTCCTGTCAAAGGATAAGCATCACATTGCTTTTCTTTTCAGTCTAGTAAAACTGGATCACTTTCCAACTCTTGAGCTAACACTGCAAGGTCTAACTCAGCAATTAAGTGAAGATATAATTGTAATAGTCAATTTTCTAGGTACAGCTGAAGTACTGGTATGTAATAGTACTGTGACAGTTCTGCTTGTTCTCTCACAGAAGAAATACTGCAAAGGGTGAAAAGGGATGAAAATACAGAAAAAAACCCCACACAAAGCAAACAAATGAAAAAAAAAACACCAAAAGCATTCTCCCCAAAAAAACCCATACAGCTTTAGATTAAATACTTGCAAAATATTCTTGTAAGGCAATTACATATATGCTTAAAAAATTACTTGTTAAGGAAGATAAAAGAGTTAGGATGTAATCTCTGCCTGAAGTTTCTCTAAGTGCTTGAACACGGGCTTTAAGACCTTAAAGCACACTTCAAACTTTTTCATATTCAGGACAGACAGGTATTTCTCAGGTAAGCAGCCCACAGTCACGTTCCAAGGAGAGCTTCCATTCCTAAGAGCAGCAGAGCCACGGGGCTCCCTCACCTGCTAATGCCAGCTGCAGCCCGCTGATGTCCACCGACTGCGCCATGGTCCCCACGTCCATGGCAGCGATCTGCCGAGGAGTCTTCTTGAACAGCTCTCTAGGAGGGGCCAGCATCAGTTGTGAAAGAAAGAATTTTTCTGGAGGAGTTATGGGAGGTAAGAAGCCTGTGGAGACACAACGAAAAGCAATCCGTGGTTTTTAACGCGGGAGCACTAACGGTTTCCGTGCTCTTTGTGTATAACAAGCAAAATTAAGATAAACTGATATGTTATTCATGGCAAGGTAGGTGCACCTGGAGAGTCTGTGTGACACACACAGAACTGTTTTAATGCAAAATACTGCAACACGTGATCAGTATCACACATCATGACATGCGACAGCTGATGCTAAGTCACTCGTGGCAGTCCATTCACACAATTTCCAATCCAGACAAAAAGTGTGCCATTTAGCATGACCTGACATTGCAGTTCACAGAATCAGAGGGTTTCAGTCAATATTTTGGCTTGGAAAGGACCTTAAACACCATCTAGTTCCCACCCCGTGCCATGGGCAGGGACACCTGTTCCTAGAGCAGGTTGCTCCGAGCTCCATCCAGCCTGGCCTTCAACACTTGCAGGGATGGGGCATCCACAGCTTCTCTGGGTAGCCTGTTCCAGTGCTCCAGCCCTCTAACCAACTTGATGGCCCTCCCTGTAGTCTCTCCAACACGTCATTTTTTCAGAAAATTATTTACTCAATACTAGTAGTATTATATTTACTGAAGAGTAAAAAAGTGTTCCACTCTCATGTATTTCTCTCTAACAGTTTTGTTTCACAGTTTTCAGGCTGTCAGAAGCCTCCCATCACCTCCAGCTTTTTGTGACGGCTTTCTCCCAAAAAATTCCGTGTTATCACAGAATCAGTTAGGCTGGAAAAGACCTCTGAGATCATCGAGTCTGGCCTATGACTGAACACCACCACGTCAACTACAGCAGGGCACTGCCTGCCACGTCCAGTCTTTCCTTAAACACCTCCAGGGACGGGGACTGCAGCACCTACCTCCCTGGACAGCCAATTCCAATGTCTAATCACCCTTTTCGTGAAGAACTCCCTAATCCAACCTAAACCTCCCGCGGCTCAGCTTTACACTGTGTCCTCTTGTCCTGTCGCTGTCTGCCCGGGAGAAGAGGCCGACCCCCACCCGGCTACCCCACCTTTCAGGTGGGTGTAGAGAACGAAGAGGTGCCCCGAGCCTCCTCTTCTCCAGGCTAAGCAGCCCCAGCCCCCTGAGGCAGCTGTAGAGAGCAGTGAGGTCCGAGCCCGGGGCCTCCGGCAGGGCTGCCGGGCCGCCGCCGGCCCCGCGCACACACCTGACAGCGGCGTGCGCTCCGCCTCGTCGCCGCCGCGCTCGGGCGCGGGGTTCAGGAGGTGGGCGAAGACGGCGGCGAAGGGGTTGGCGGCGAGGGGCTCGGTGCGGTACATCTCCCACAGGAGGTAGAGCGCCGTGAGGCGCTGCGCGGGGCTGGGCAGCAGGTCGGGCTGCTGCAGCAGCAGGACGAGCACGGAGCCCAGCCGGAAGTGCTCGGCCTTCCCGAAGTAGTGGTGGAAGGCGCTGGAGAGCCCCTCGAAGGTGCTGCCGCCCGCCTCCTCCGACACGATGCTCAGCAGGCTCGACAGCTCCTTCGGCGACAGGCTCATCCTGCCGCCCGCCGCCGCCTCGCCCGCCTCCGCTGCCCCCTGCGTGCCGGGCGCCGGGCTGCCCCCG
>VXBQ01011416.1:57614-79252 GCA_013400175.1 Phainopepla nitens | reverse complement strand
GGGGAGCGTCATGGCGGCGGGAGCGCGCACGGAGCCAGCGCCTCCCGCTCCTGGCCTGCAGCGGGGCCTCAGCGCTGCCTCCCGCTCCCTGCCCGGCTCCGGCTCCGGGGGCTTTCTCCTGGCCGAGGAACACCACGTGGCCGCGCCTTTTACACCGTGTACTGGGTCCGCTGAAGAGTCTGGAGCACAAGTCCTGTGAGGAGCAGCTGAGGGTAGTGGGGTTGTTGAGCCTGGAGAAAAGGAGGCTCAGCGGGGATCTTAACTCTCTATAACCACAGGCAAGGAGGCTGTAGCCGGGCGGGGGGTCAGCCTCTTCTCCCAGGCAACCAGTGACAGGACAAGAGGACACGGCCGCAAGATGCACCAGGGGAGATTTACGTTGGACGTCAGGGATTTCTGTGCAAAGAGGGTGATTAGACATTGAAATGGGCTTCCCAGTGAGGTGGCAGGTCACCATCCCCTGGAGGTGTTTGAGGAAAGACTGGATATGGCCCTTGGTGGCCCAGTGTAGTTGACGAGGTGGTTTGCAGTCACAGGTTGGATTCAAAGATCTCAGAACTCTTTTCCATTCGAATTGATTCCGTGATTCTGAAGGGCTGATGTTCATCCATATCTTCTATGGTCCAGTGCAGTTGAGAATACCCACTCTGCTGGTGGGGCTCTCAGCAGAGTGGGAGGATGGTGAGCAGCAGTAACGTGAGCAGCAGTAACGTGTGTCTGGGAGTCAGGGATTGAAGCACGTCCCTATTAAGTGTGATGATCTGTTTAGTTGGCTTATCCTGTGGAAGTACATCTCATGGGACAGCAAGTCACTGGCTTAACCCGAAGAAGTGCTGAAGTCATGGCCTGGAGGAAGGGCTCTCTGTGGAATATGCTGAGAGGAGAAGAGCTTAGGCAGTCCTGAGAGCAGGCACGATTCTTCTAGTAGTAGTACTCCTCCCAAGTCATCCAGCACTAAAGATCTTGGCTTTCCAGATAGTCATACCAGTGTAAGAGATGGGATTCAGTTTCTAAAGTAATATAAATTGATGGCTTGTGTTCTGCATATAGACCAAGTAATGGAAGTGTTCCCTATTTCAGATTTCTGATGGGAAAGAAACCCAGAGGTGTAAAGGATTCACATACACATGGAGCTGTTAAAAAATGAGGGGTCTCTGAGGAAAACAAGGTCTATAGCCAGGTGAGCCAAGATCTGAAGCCTTGTTGACAGAGCAGTTACCAGTGAGAAGCCTGCTTGCAACATAAGCTGCTAGAAGAGCAAAGCAGATGGAAGAGGATGCCAGTGAGCTCCCTGACATGGCCAGTGTATTCAAGGAAACAAAGCATTATTTGGAAGTTTAGGCCAATTTAGAGTTTACTAACAACTGCAACAAGGACTTTAATTGTAAAATTTAGGAAGAAGGTGAAAGTATTGCAAATAGCTGAGGAAGTAAACTATGTATGTGTATGGTAGAGCTAGATGGAAAACTTGGGAAAGCACAGGCCTCAGACCAACCAGCAGGTTTTCTGTTTCTGGTGTGCTGACAAAGGTTGCATTTGTTCATTTTTGGCATGAAGTTTATGGTTAGAAATGATCGCATCTAAAATTGTGTCTGGAATTGAGGGATGGCTTGCTGGGTGGATTAGCACCCAGAGAAACCTTTGATCCTTTTGTCCAGGTGGTCCTTTCTGTACAGCCTGCTCCTAATAACAAACTCTGCTGAAGACAGCAGAGCAAAAAAGAAGAAACATGTTTAGAAAGAGAAAGTTCCTTGTTTTTTCCTATAGATTTCAGAATCATAATTCACTCTTTGATATTGTGCTTACTGGAATAATGGACGCAGAACTGCAGAAATGGACTTCAGAGAAATAAAAAGTTTCTCTGATGCCTGAGATTGCAAAAAACTGTATTATTCATATGTGCTCACTAATGCAGCAATATGAAAGCATTCTCTGCAAATTAAAAGGTTTTGTCAGAACAGGGAAGCTAACAGTTTACAAGATGGAATACTTAATAGGAAGTGAGATGGGCATAACCATCAGTTGACAAAGGGAATTTTGAAGTCACAAAGATTTTAAAACAGGTTACCATTTCAGAGTAGGAAAAACCTTAATCTAAAAAAAAAAAAAAAAAAGATGAGGGTAAAATGCTCTTGGGACAGGAAGTGTAATAAGCAAATAGTGTTTCTGTGACTGCACAGGGCACTTTATTTTATGTTCACATGAGTGTGTTGGACTTTGTTGGGCTCAAAACTTGTGTAGTGAAGAAGCAAGAGTGTGTGGTACTAGTGCAGAGTCAATAAAATGAGTTCTTGGCCAGATCTGAAATGGATTGCATTACACTCAGGGAGGAAGGTTGGGGCCCCAGCTACCCTGGTGGGCCAGGAGGGTCCATTCTGCAGGAGGTGCCTCAGTGCAGCCTCATGGTGTAAAAGGAAGAGTTCCGTTTTCTCCCTTTGCAGAACGCCTCTGGGCGCAGGCTGATCATATTCCATTTCTTTTAGATAGCCCTGTAGAATAGCTATTAAATGGTCAATACAAGCATAAGATACACCTGTCATTTTTTATGTTTGACTTTGAGGAAGAACCTCAGTAAAAATCAACGCTTTGAGTTCCTAAAGAGGGGTGAGGAGATTTGGGCTATACTTAAATTTCTGACTCCCCGCCCCCATGGGTAACTCTGTCTTTTTGGCTCAAAAATGCTAATAGATATTAGCCCAGACACAGAGATACCAGACTAAAAGTAGGACAGGCAATCTAGTTTGGCAGGTTACCCTTTGCAGATACAAATAAACCTTTACAAAATGACTTGGCTGTTAGAATGCAATTGGTGTAGTACTTAAAAGAACATCAGCTTTTGATGAATTGTAATTGTTACTGGAAAATTAGATCCACAACCAAAGAAGAACAGTCAGATTTGATTTCCTGAGCTAAGGGCAAGGCTGTGCAATTTAGCTGTAGAAGTTGTCTTTCCTTCTTTCCTTCTTAAAATTGATTATATTATTTACTATTGTATTTTATATTATTTACTATTGTGTTTTAGATGACGCATAAGAAACACAGACTGCATTGCAGGTACTATTAAAAAAAAAACTAATGAAGGATAGATAGAGAAAGCAACATTTGAAAGGCGCAATAAAAGTATTAAAGAACTATCCAGCCAGTATTTTAGTTTCTTCTAGCAAAGAGGCTGAATACTCAGGAAACAACTCCCAACAGCGTATCTTTTATCCCAGTTCATTTAGGAAAGACACAGTAGGAAGGAATTAAAATCACACCTTAAAGTCAAAGGGTGAATTAAAGCGCTTCCAGATTGTTCTGTTTATTCTCATGAGAATTCTCTCTTGTACGCAAATTCCTTTCCATAGTAGTTAAAGTGACCCATCCTGTCTACAGTGTATTTTAAATAGCAGCGTATCAGAGAAAGGAAGAAGATGCATTTTGTATACATCTCTTCATGCATATCTTTTTAGCGACAGTTGAATGTTTTTCTTCCTAGTTCATCTTTTCAATTCTAAATACAAGACAGGACCACCAATACAGAAACAGTTTTTGTTATTCCTGGAGTAATCAACAATATTGGCATGTTTACAATGCCTAAAAGTCTTCCTGAGTAACTGTATGAGAACACATCTTCACTTGTTAGTCAGCTCTCAAAGCTGCCAAGGCATCTTGGATACAGCTTGAAAAGCACTTAAGAAACACCAAATATATCATTGCATGAATGGCTTCATAAATGCTGAATACTGAGTATTTAGAAATAAACATGGTCATTGCTGAATTCTTGAACTACTGTGAGTTTTAATGATGTCTCTGCATTTTGAGCCGCACATGATCACACCTGTAAATTAATGTCAGTCCACTGTCTTGATTCCTTGAGTGTTAGATGCTCCAGAAGAGACAGAGCTTTGGCCCAATTAAAATTAATGGTGAAACTCCAACAGGGACATATTGGCACATAAAAGCAGCATACAGTATGGCTATTTGCATATGTGTCTTTAGACAGATACTTCTGACAAGGAAACCCTTTTCTCATCACTCAGAAACACTTTTTCCTCTAAAAACTATTTGAAGTAAAATAATATTCTCATTTGTGGTTTTTTTTTCTGCTCTTTTTTCAGACAGGATTTTTTTTTAAATCCATTTGTAATTTTTAAATATCTGAGCATATGTTCTCTGTGAAAACATTCGGTCTGTGCATTGCTCAGAAACTCTTCACTAGAACTTTAATTTGAGCACTCAGCATTTTTAATTTGAGCTATGCAATTGCACATCTGACTCAAATGGAACTATTTCCGTTCTCTGGCTTCATGATTTGATTTATGCCTTATGGTTCTGTTTTCATCCAAAATCAATTTCAGTAGAATCTTTACCTGTGCAGATAAAATTGCAGGAGGAAGTGCTTTATGTTTAAGCTACAAATTTGAAATCCGCCTTCTGAAAGAATATTCAATAATTCTGAGCTGATTAGAAAGCTCTTGTCCAGGAAGTGGGAGATTCAGGTTTTCTTCATCTCCCTACAGGGATTTAAACTCCAGCCCAGACTATGGCTATTAGGAGTAGAAGGGAGTGCTTATCTCCTTTGGCTGAAGTTATTTTGCTTTGTTTACAGGCATTGAAGATCCACCATGAGAGGAAGGGAGAAAAAGCAGGATCTGATGGATTTCATGGGAGTGTGACATTCAGCATGGTGGGTGGTCTGTGTTGTAGTCCTGCTCCAGGAACAAGGCAAATGTGCACAATAGCAATCAGATGTCAAAGCTTAAAAATACACGTGTGAAGGGACTAGAAATCTGTTGTCCCTCTTGCCCACCTAAATTCCCAAACTGGGAGAGTCTCTGGGAGAGTCACTTCTTCCCAGTCTTTCCCTTTAGAAAGAAATTTCAGAAATTTAGTAAGGAATCTTTCTTAGTCTCATGTGCATACTTTCATATGGTAATATACTTTCAGTGGCACAGCTTCACACATTTGTCTGTATCCTGAGTTCCTTGTCATTCGTTTCCTCATGTTCACGTATATTTCTGACACCCACTGAGCTCTTTGCAGGGCTTTCTACCCAGTGCCTGCAAAGTTTCTATTTTGCCTGACTCTTTATTTCCTTCCAACTATGTTGCACATCCTCAAAGTGTCTTGTTATTCATCCCTTCCCCTGGTTTATGCTGAAAGCTTTTAAATACGTTTTAATGATGCATAACAGCAATATAATGAGCTTAATAGCATGCTATTGATTTTCATTTGAAACACTGACATTTGAACATTTCAATAGCCTTTTAACAGTGTGTATATTTAATGTGATTCAAAGACAAGGCAAATGCAACACAATATGTCTCTATTAAAAAAAGTCACGTTCCCTATTTCCTGACCCTCTTTCCCCCTCTCCTGCAATCTTGTTGGCACTCACCCACATTGGAAGTATATAATTTTCAGTATCTAATTTTCAGTGTTATTTTCAGTTCAGTGATTTTAAAACAAGAATAATACTACTAATAACTTTATTTTCTCGTATAATAATACTTGGTAGGAGAAAATAAAAGGGAAAACCACAAAATTTCAGTATCCAGACACAGCTTTGCTTATCTGCTCTGATCACAACGAAGAGATTAATGATCCACATCCAGTGAGTGCTGCCAGAGAATGCAGTGCATTAGCTGTGGAGTGAACTGCCCAAGGATGCCTTCTAGACAGTTCTCACCCTCACTTGGTGAACTAAGAAACACAAAAAGAAAAATGCCATCAGCAAACATACACATTAGCATGAGATAGCAGCTCCCTTTTGATGAATAATTCAGTAATTAAATCATATGAAGAGTTTTGTTTCCAGGAGAGGTTTCTGAGAAGTCAACAAGCAAGATGTGAAGCAGCCATACGCTGTCCTGACCAGCCTGTGTGTGTGGCTACTTGGGCATAAAACTAACATCAGCATTGCCAGGTTCTACTAAGTATATGTTTTCCTAGTGTTGTATGTAAATACCTTCATTTTCCAGTTCATTTCCAAAAACAGTGTGACATGGTTTTTTTCAGAGAGTGTTTATCAAAAATGAATACAGGTCAAGTTTACATCATTACACCTTACCCTTCTGTCTTTTCACAGCATTGTTCATATTCTTTGCCCATCAGTCATCTGCACAGCACCATAAATGTGCATGATGCTGTCAAGATTTTAGGAAATATATCTTCTGCTCTGTGGGTTGATTGAACATAAGTTTGTACATAAAGAGAGAAAAGCAAAGGACCAGGGAAATAAGGAAGGCCTGTGCTTTCTGAGGTCTTCAATTTGCTTGCTTTCCCAATGTGTAGCTTTTGGTTTGTAGCCACATCAAATAAGAAAGTCATCTGACAAGGCATGACTTACACCTCATTGCAATTGCATATAATTAGACAGGGGTTTTGCTATCGAGCTTAAAAAAAAAAAATCAGCTGCTTTCATGATTATTTTGTTCAGATGTTTTTTCAGTCCTGTGGTTTTCTTTCAAGAAGATGATGCAAGTAAAATCAGGAGCAAAATTTCTCAGTATATGTGATTTTGAAGTCTGAGATGCTTTTTGAATTATTAGTAATTCTCAGAATGCATCTTAGACTGAAATTATGATACACAATTTTCAGATGTTACCTAAAAATCTAAAACTGTTAATCAAATAAGGTACCTAAGACAGGCATATGCATGTTTTGTTGTTAACATGTAAGTTAAGCTCTATTTCTGCCCATACCAGAGACTATTCTAACTAGGAAAAGAAATGAGCAAGAAAACTATCTTAGTGTACCTTGAATAGGTGGTGTTATTAGTAAGTAACTCTGCTAAAAGCAGTAGAGTGGGGCATGGATATTAAACCAGTCAGAGTCTCTTATGCATATAGTTGAAACCAGAAGAATTTACTGTTACCTTTTATTTAAGATAGGTCACATGAACAGTCTCCAGAAGAAACTAATTCTCTTGGCTGATGGTGGAGGGATTGTGGAATGATGACCTCAGACATCTCGTTTTTGACCTCTAAGTTAGGAGAACAATCCCATCAAGATTGACCAAGCAAGACCAAGTTTGACATCCAGCTGAGGTTTAACTCCCAGTCA
Organism: Phainopepla nitens; assembly: GCA_013400175.1. NCBI lineage: Eukaryota > Metazoa > Chordata > Aves > Passeriformes > Bombycillidae > Phainopepla > Phainopepla nitens. The sequence goes on along the minus strand of VXBQ01011416.1, from coordinate 72,205 downwards.
TACCTTCAGGCAAGATACTTGTACCTTTTCTAATCTTCCAATGGTGTGTTGCATCTCTTTTCCCCAGATTATGCTGGTCTTTCATATTTTAAACTTAAATTTTCCAGAGTGAGGACTGTCCCTAGTGACAATCCTCAGTATAGTAATTTTTGGGACTGTGCAGTATCCCTGTGATGGAAATTCTGGCATGTCTCAGGAAGAAGTGGCTTCCATGCACAGGCAGTTGAAGCAAAAACTAATGGGTAGTGCAAAACCAAAGGGGTTGTACAATACAAAAAAACTGTTTCTTTCTGCCCACCTGCCCTGGGGGAAGTGCCCTGTGGCTCCTGCTTGTTGGCACTTGTGTCTTGCCAGAATCAGAACTTTCTAGAGGATGTGGAACTGCTTTGTTCCCTTGTCTATTAAGCATGACTATAAAAGCCCAAGTCCCCCGTGCTGCCAGTTCAGTGAAACTGAAAGGTAGTAAATTCAAATCTCGTAAACAAAAAGCATCTTATATACAGCATGCATATGAAGAATTTACTACTACAGACTGTCTCAGAGGCCATGGTTGTAAGGAAGCCTTCAAAGATAACAAAATATCTAGAGTAAATTCAGGAAAGGAGAAATTTAGAAAGTGCATAAGTGCTCCTTCATCTTACACAATCTCTTAATGATGGATGAGACCGTTTTGGGGATTATTTTCTCTGTTGTAATTTGTCTTGGTCACCATCAGACAGGAATTTCTAGACCATAAATGTGAACAAATATAGCAATTTCTGTGTTGCTCACTTACACCTGAAAGAGTCTGCTAACCATAAACTGCACCAAGGGTTTGATCTAAAGCACATCATCCATCACTGATGCAGTAAAACTGCATTCATTCTGTGTGGCTCTGAAAAATTGCCCAACTGCAGTTGGTTTGCAGAGCAGAGATGTGTACTCTTGGGTAATGTGGCACTGCTGTTCAAGGCCCTGCATTCATTGCTTCACTCTCATATGCCTAAAAGAATCCCAGATTGTGCAATTCACCCACCTCCTGCTCTTCCTTTTAATTCTTTGCTCAAAATCCAGTGCAAACTTCCTCTCTCATCCTGACTATTTATAAGTATACATAGAAACAAATGTTTTGTAAAGATGTAAGAGACATTCTTCATTATTCCCAGGGGCCAATAAAACCTTTTATTTTTAGCCCAGCTTCCTAAGGAAATGAGACTGATGCAATCACATTGTCTATTTGTCTGTCTATCAAATTGGCCCCCTTCCCCCCTTACCTCTCCCCATCAACTTCTCACCATTAATTTCTTCCAGCCAGATCTGAAAGAAAGGCAAAATTCTTTCAAAAATGTTAAAGGCACATGAGTTTTATGAAAATCAGTGGGTGGGCCAGAGGAGAGATCTCATCATTTCCCTCATGGGAGAAGTAATTTCTGCTGAATTCAGTGGGTGGGCAGCAAAGGGCTATCAGCTTAGGCATAGCTGTAACACCACATGAAGCCCCCCACTGTCCCCTGAAGGTGGAAGAACAGGAGCCACTGGGGTGGGAGTTCAGAGGTACTTCTGGAGAGGCTCTCCTGGGTACTTGGCAATATTTCAGGGGTGGGAAGAGAGATACGGTGGTGAAGGGTAAGGGAAGGGAAGGGAAGGGAAGGGAAGGGAAGGGAATNNGAAGGGGCTGTGGCACTTGTGGGATGCAGAGGGCAGAGCACACTTTAGGGTTTTCTTTATACCCCAAAGGGGCTGAATGTTAAGGTCATCTTCTGGGGAGCTTCTCATTGGTGACTCAAGGAACGTGGTGAAAAAGAAATGCAAAGCCAGTGCTAGAGAAGAGGACACAAAAAGCAGTTTTGGTTTTCAGACAGCCTCTCCAACTTAGTCTGACATCTAATAATGCCTTCCTAACATCTTTACTGTGTGAGAATATTTTTTTAATGGAGAAATTGGTAAGATCATTTGAGAGACTAAGCTTCCATAAGTTCCTCCATATTCATTAATATACTGGTCAGCAGATAACATTTAAACAGAGGTAATGTCTCTTGTCACAGGTCTGGCAAGTAGCTTCTTCTGTTAGGGAATTCCAGCAAGTCAATACTCTAAAAATAGATTTAAAACAGTATTGGTGACATGCCTTTACTTCAGTTTTCCTACCCTTCCTCACAAAACCCCAGCTACTTGTTTACCAAATTCTTTCAAGCTTAAATCTGAAGTACCTGAGTCTGGAGACTACTGTCTTGCTAGGGATTCAGAACAGGTTAAAGGATAAAGATGAAATAAAGTTAAAAAAACAGTGACCTTATTCTGATGAGCAAAGTAAATAAGAATATTCTCTTCTCTCCATTTCAGAAAGAAAGAAAGAAAGAAAGAAAAAGAAAAAGAAAGAAAGAAAGAAAGAAAGAAAGAGAAAGAAAAGAAAGAAAGAAAGAAAATTAAATTACAGTCTTCTTAGATAAGATGACAAAGCAAGAATCTGTTGGAGCAGGGAGAGAGAGGGGGAGAACGAGAGGGAATAAAGGTTCCTGTTCTCCTGCAGGTGCTGATTTTGGACACAAGTCCAAATTCTTTAACATGCAGTTGGACTTGGACTGCATGGGAAAGAAAGAAGAGTCAAGAACTACCGATAGCATGAACATCTTCCTCTCACGTTCACAAAGTGTGTGGTGCACACAAACATGCCACTTGCAGTGCAGAGGTAGGGGTACTTGGCAGTATTTCAGGGGTGGGAAGACAGAGGTGTGACATCCTTGTGGCATCCTTGATTTCTCTTGCTGTCCCTGCCTGTCTCCAAAGATTGACATTCTTAATTGATGCCCTCACAGAATAAGCGAAGGTGCAGAGTGCTGTTAACACAAATGGCCCAGAGCACACAGACATCCAAACAAGTTTGAAGGCTGATCAATTTTGCCTTCAGCAACTGAAACAATTTTGCAAATATTTAATATATAATTAAACCTGCTTTTCCTATTAGGTGACCAGTCCTCAGCATACAACTTTACATGCCAGGACAGAAGAAGATGGTGAGGTGGGTCAAATAAAGTAATAATGGGTAGAAACTTTCTATTTGTAAATATACTGTCAAAAATAACCCAAGTCCCTTCTCCAAAGGGGAAATCCTAGATTTCTTCAGGATCCACGTTTCATGCTCTATGCATCCCATGCTTGTGTCCATAAATGTTTCCCTGTGATCAGCCACCATCTGCAGATCTATGTCCCTGAATGCCAGTTGCTCTTGCATTTCTTGCAGAGATCACACCAAGGGCAGACACATGCAGTCAGTGTAGTTGGAAAAGTGCACTCTCCCTCAGCCAGCTACTATTTCACATGTGTTAGCTACCAGAGCCTGTGGTTTGGCATCAGCACAAACTTCTTCCTATCACAGCAACAGAAGTTGTCTAATCAACACAAAAATGGTTACCTAAGCCTGCCACAGCCACCTCCTGGTTAGCAATGGTGACCCATTTGTGCACTGGGTCCCGTCTCTGGTTTATTACAGCAGTTTGGGGTCAAAGCAAGGTCTTCAGAGGGCTTCAAGAGAGCAGAGTTCCCCATGCAATAACTCTGTAGCTGCTGCTTATCACCTCTACTCTAGATCTCGATGCAGTTTCACAACCCTGCTGCACCAGAGACCTCAACTGGCAAGGGCTGAGGTAAACAACAGCTGTCAACATTCAGCAATGTAAGCAGCATCATTTCTTTGCCAGGACCCATCACTGTCAAGTAAGGGTTAAAAAAGACCACTGCTGAAATGCCCTTCATGGTCAGAGCCTTCTGTGTGCGGCCTTCTGAAATAACATCACAGTCCAAAACAGGAACAGCTCTTTCAATGGTGCAGGATCCATGCCTGGGCAGCAGCTGGAGAGGACAGGAGAGAAAAAGCTGAATCAGAAGTATTTTATTTTTAGTAGTTTAATAATGGACTAGGAACGTCTGCGAGCTGGAGTTGAGGAAAAACAAACACGTCTTTGCACAGCACATGGTGAAACATTTCCTTAGGTACTTCACGCTGGTGATACTTTGAAGTCCTAGCCACCCTCCCAGAACTCCTCATGCGGACTTGCATCTAGAACTGTGAATCAAATGTGTGTTTTTGGGCAAGTTTGGTTTGTCTGGATATCCACACCCACGTATGTAAGCCAGGGTAAATCTTACAGCAAGAAATGGGCAGAAATATACCTTGGCAGAGCTGCAAATGTGTGACAGAACAGAAAGCAAAGCATCAGGTTTCCCAAGTCCCAGGGCTGCTTTGCAGTGAGAAAAGGGCAAAGCAGTAACACTGCTACCTTGATTTTAGTTTTTGCATTAGTTCGCTGGTTTCGCCTTGTAGGTATGCAAAGTACCTGTATGGATGTACACATTCCTGTATTTTTGTAGGTATGGTTTTCATCTTTAGAAGATGACATGCCCTAGCAGGCTCCTCAGTTTGCAACATCTTTCATCTCGCCAGAAGCTGCAGCTTCCACAGGCCATGCCAGGTCAGAGTAAACTCTGTGTCCCATTGGCACAAGGCAGATGGACTGAGAGCTACTTTAAGATAGTCTGATAGCAGGGCAGTACTTCAGAAAGTGCTGTTTTGTTGAGGTCCTGAGTCTTGTTGCTGGACAACATAGACACTTCTGAGACAAGTCACTGTGTCCTTCAGAAGACTTAATCTGTACCATGAAAGGAGCAACTCTCATAGATCCACCAAGGTGAGTGGAACCTTGTAAAAAAGAGCATGGAGAAATGTCGATAGTGTGCTTACATAAATGGTTTCAACTGGAAAAATTTAGTTTGCTCAGTGTGGTTTATTTATGATCTGAACATCGAGAGCATTTAAAATGTTTAGTTGATCAACAAAAGAAGAAACCACTGTATTTACACAATCTTGTACCAACCTCCCCTTTCCCAGTAACTCTTAAACCTGTGGCTATTTTCAGCCAAAGGAGAGAGAGGGATAGAGGCCTGGAAGAGATGGAGCTGTACAGTCTCCATCAGCTGGAGACCTGGCGGAGGGGAAGGGCTCCGCCATGGAGTCTGCCCTCAATTTTGCTGCCCGCTCTCTCAACTGGCCAATTCTCCTGCTCTCACTTCTTGGCCATTTTGCAGCTGTGTCAGACCAGCTGGCCACAGCGGGGAGGCTTTGGGAGAGAGTCTGAACCACACTGGGAGGAGGGGAAACAGGAAGCATTGCAGGAAGAGGGGACTGAAGATGTAAAAGCAACACGGGGACATGGAGACAGGGTACAGGGAGACTACTACAATAAGGGAGGGGGAGGAGAGCAGAGGCTCTCTTGTTGCTTTTGCTGGCTGCTAAATCCTCTTCTTTGACATGTGAAAGGAATGTGAAGGTGCAAGACAACAGGAATTAATAAATAAACAGTAGTAATCAGTGTTTTTCAATTCCAAGGGCTTTATAAACATTTATGAACCTTCATGAGTTGTTGGACAGGTATTTAAGCTGTATTCCATTTTCACAGATAAGGAGATGAAAGCTCTGGCTCAAGTCCAAAGATTTCAAAAGCAGAAACTACTTTTAAGAGCTGTCCTTGACGCTCAGCACCAAACCTCCGAAGGGATTGATTTCACAGTTGTCATCAATGTCGATTATATGCTATTTACTTCTGCAAAGCTAGGTCTAAACATGCACACTCAAAACCAGCAATAAGATGTGAAAATTCAGGCTCTGTAGGCCTGTTAGGTTCTCCCAAGGTATGCAAGGAGAAACTGATTTATGAGAGAAATAGATATGCAAAAACATTAATGTTTTTCTAATGCACCATGACAAGAATGGAAACAGACTTTGCTGGCCTAAGACACTCAGAGAAAGGGCAAAGTAAAACAAAGATTTTTTTTTAAAAAAAAGAGTTTCAAGAAGATCCATTCCTCTGTGCAAATGGGAAAGGAAGCAGAGCATGTTTTCAAATTTTTCTACATCCCCTATAAAGACTAGGCAGATGGTTTGGGTGCATTTCTGTAAGTGTGTGATGAATATTTTATCCCTGAAAGGAATAGAAAACATGAATGCGTATGTAGTCACCAGCTTCACTGAGTGAAGAAGCAACAGGACTTCACTAGAAACCATGTGATTTGGTAGTCTAGAAAAAAAATAGTATAATAAAAAAGAGAAGAGAGTTGTAGTTATTTTCCTTGGAATCATGCATTTCCAATTTTAATTGTTCTGTGGCCATGCAAAGACTAACATCTTGTTAGCCTACCTGCAAAAACATAGGTGGTGAAAAAGCCTCGAAATTCTGTTAGAATGGCAAGTGTCACATTTAAATTAGCCAGCAGCCAAAACAAAAGGAGATCACAGAGCTTTCACACAGAATATAGCAGTCAAGTAGAAGCAGAAATGCAGTGCTGATCAAAGACAGCAAGTTCAAACCCAGTCCTAGGCATGTGCTGCACGATTTCTACCCAGCAATATCAGTGATGTACCGAGCTCAGCTCAGCATAGCTTTGAGTGTCATAGTGGGAAGATGTAAGAATCACAACAGAAATGGTCCTTTGGGGATCCCCGGTGCATAAAAAAGAGGAAAAGGTTGCCAGAAAAAATATGTTAAAGGGTGCCTCAAAGGCGCTCCCACACACGTTTTAAAACTCGTCTCAAAGCGCTGACACTTCTGCGACAACCAGGCTTGTGACACAGCTTTGCCACTCCTGCAGCTGAAGCTCCCCACAGGTATTTCAAAATCCTCAGAAGGTGAGAACAAGTGGTGGTTCTTCCCTACACCTTCTGCTGTGCCACCATGCCCAGCAGTGGCAGCACAGGCAGCACTGACAGCGCCGGCAGTCCCAGCGCACTCACCCTGACGCTGCTTGGGTGATAATGTGGTGCTGAGCCCCTTGGTGGAAGGTGCCAACTGTCTGCAGCTGCCAGACAGATGGGCAGGATTCACAAAAAATGGAAAACTGTAGAGCTTTATGTAGCTTCAAACTGGTTGTAGGGTCCCTGTGTGCACAGGGTTATGACAAATCCCACGGAACAGGAGTAAGGTGTCAGACCTTGTGGCATACAGGATGGATAGGGACAATCATGGCTTCAAGGGACATAATATGCTTTTATGTGTTTCTGTTATGCAACTCTTGTGAGGCATCTCTGACTGAGAAAAAGGCACAGTTAATTCATTATTTTAAAAGGCCTTACTGTCCACATAAGTTGATATTCCAGAGGATCAAAGGAAGAAGAGAATAAGCACCTCAAGGAAATTTTTAAAACAACAAGAACCTCTGAGCAGCAAAGAAAAACGGTAATTCTTCCAGTTTCCTAGGCTATACTTTTAGCTAAGGCAAATTGCACCCAGATCCAGCAAAAGAAAGCTATAGTAGAAAAACCACTGCCCACCTCCACGCAGAAGCAAGCTGGGGCACTATAAACAATGCTGGCATCATTTTGGAGGTGGTTTAGGTTTGGCATTTTTTATTCCCCAAATCACTCAAGTATTGCTGAACTCCTGAAGACTTTTGATCTTGGAAGATGAATTAGTATGGGAATTTTGGATCAGGAAACAGCGCCGGAGGAAGCTGCTGCTAACAGAAACTAACACTGGCCATTCCACTCCAGGCTTCCTCTGAGACTGCCTGCCACAAGTGAATGCCAGCAGCTGCATTTTTGGTAGCGTGTTAGGGCAGCAATACCTTTTTCCTATCAAGGTCATTTGCTATTGCTGCTGAAATACCACTGCTCTACAGAAAACTGCAGTTAGAAAAGGGGCAGGTTGCAACCTCTGTTCAGAAAGGTTTGTCCTCTCTGCTCTGGGCTTTTCACTTTGTCCCAAGTTATGGAGCCTTTGCACCTTTACTTTTGATTCTGCCTCCTTTGTTCCTGGCTGGGCTAATTTGCTCTATTGTTCAGAGTCTTGTATCTACCAAAAGGTAGAAAAATCACTGTCTGCTTGATTCATTCTCCCTAAAGAGCAGAAATGCATTTTAGGAGGCCAGCTCTTCTATTCCCACTACACTGCAGCAACCAAGCCAGAACTAAATTGTATTCTCGGAATGCAGTTTCTTATATAGGGCTGGCCATTCCTCTTTTGTACCAGAATAATTTTAGTGTCTTATCTCAATGTCAAACTGGGTAGTGTATAAAAATGCTGAGAGGATGGGGTCTATACTAGCTATGTCTTGAGAATGAAAATGACAATGGGCAGGGAGGATATCCTGGGCAGTAACTTGAGAAATACCTTCTTCTTTCCAGCTTAACAGAAGTAGTCCACATCATTTCCTCCCAGCTTCCTGGGTCATTACCACTGTGCTGAACAGAGACCTTCTGCACCCACTGAAGGTGGGGAGAAAGCTGGTGTGACTCAGCTCTGGCAGAGCACAGACACATTATTAAGCACTGGTGGAGAGGATGTCAAGTAGTGGGCAGGGCAAGACAAGGTCTCACTCCCCTGCTGTCCTTTGGAGAAACAGTGGCCATGAAGCCCTTGCCTTGGTTTCCTCTCTATCACCTGTGTGCTCTGCAGGGATCTGCTGTATATGAGTGAGGTTTTATTTTTAGGCTAAGGGATTGTTTTTTCATCCACTGTTTTGGAGAACTGGAAGTTTAGTGAGACAAGAAAAAAGCTGGAGTTTACTGCCTTAAACCACATGTATGTATTATTTTAATCACATGTCCTGAAAGAGGCTGTTTTCTTAGGAAATGTTGGTTAAACACCTTGCAATGTGATGACCTTTCCAGTGTCAGAGTAACTGTGTGGTTCCCAGAAAAGTTTTGACAGTGCTAAATTGCAGAAGTGGGTGTTGAAAATGGAAGTGAGGAAGCGATGCTGGAAGTAAAATAAGAAGTGGAATCAGCCACATAATAATTTTGGATATTGCTGTTCTATTTCTGGTACTTGAAATATAAAAATGCACATTATAATGTTATTGACATAGAAAAAGCCAGGAAGTATTATTGCATAAAACTGTGAGTCAAGGCTTCTAGAGTGTTTTTACAGTGTTGCCTATAACTTAATTACATTTGCTCCTGACAGTGTATTATATCTTCTTATATCTGCTTATATCTTCTTTACTGCACAGGCATTAATTTAATCAGAGATAATAAATGAAACCTCTGGAATTAATTTCAGGTTGTAACAGTTTTGTTACTTTGCTAGAACAGGCAGGAAGACAAAAACATATGGACCCATAAACATTAACTGGCTTTTGCAATCCAGCCATTACAGGAGAAAGACAATGAAGATTAAATTACTTGGAGATGTAGCTGAGAATGCTCAGGCAGTTTTCAGTGTTTCTGAAACTCAGCAGTTCTCGGTGGGGAAGACCTTGACTACTACATTTCCTTGACCCTTTCAAACCAAAATGCACCTTGTGTTTGAAGCTATTCAAAAGATCTAAGCTCAAGAACTGCTTTTACAGATTCCCAGGACCTGATCTGTCTGGCAGGAGGGGTCTTTGCAGTCCTGTTTCAATGGAGGCACGCTGCCAGGATTTGGGATCTGCGTGTGAGCTACCGTGATTTCCCTTTGGGCCCTCTCGTTTCTGCCAAACTTGAAGTGGACTTTCTGTGAGTGAGAAGCAAACATGGCTCCATTCCAACAGCACAATATCTGGGAGGGTGTCTGACAGGAAAAAACCTTGCAGAAGAGCCTTTCAAAGCATCTTTTAAAAATACCCTCTTGTAGGGGATTTCTTGTGGAGAAAAAGTCATTACCTGTGCTTAGAAGGCAGAGGGTATCTTGCTTGGTTGCTTAATCTTTCTGATCACAAAGTTAACATCACAGAGTAACTCCATTATATATGAAATTATTAATCTTATACTATTTCTAAAATGCCTCTAGTCTGGTCCTTGGTGTGCTAGCTCACAGTAAAAAACTTTCAGATTAATCTGATTTGCTTAGTAAGCTTAGTACTTAATCTAATCTTCTCTTTTTTTAAAAAAGCAAACAAACAAACCTCATGCTGCATTTAGTGAATCATCTTTTTAATGCAATAAATACATCATCTTCTTTGTATTAACACACAGGTTCTTGTAGGAATCTATTTTGTGCTTCACTTCAGTTGTCACTTTCAGCTGAGCTACACATATACCACACCACTGCAATGTGAGCTCACAAGTCAGCTTTAAACCCTTAATAATTCCCATTGTTCTTTTCTTAATATGTCTCCACTAGATCCACATTTTTCAAATACTGAAGAAGTCTGAAATTAACCTATCAGGAATGGTCCCATCAGACTTTTGTAGAGGAGGACTGTTATCTACCTGGTCTGTGATGGGGATTTGTCTACACAACACAGAAAATATAATCCTACGTTGTATGGAAAGCCTGGCAGTCTGAGCAGTGGGGTATTTTGGACCTTGAGAGTCCTTTCAAGAGTGAGCCAGTGCCTGGAGCAGCATGCTGAGGGCTTAAGGCTGCCACTGGGCACTGATCCAATGTGTCACTATGTCTCTCCTTAGTTCGGTGTAGGTGGGAGATAAAACCTATTCAAAATCCAGCCACATATCAATACGGTGAATCTGAAGACTTGTGGCTTCATTTCCTGAGCAAAATCCCTTCCCTGTTCTCAGAGTGCTCAGTGGTTTTCAACCTGGGGGCTGTGGATCTCTGCACTGGCAGATGGGGACATGCCACAAGGAAAAGTAAATGTACTGATGCCTGCTGTCAGCTGCTCTACAGGAGGCTGAAGCTGCAATGGAATACTTTGAAGGCTGCAGAAAATAAAGGGTTGAAAACAGCAGCTGTTGATTAATCTCTGTGAGGTGCTTTTTTCTTTTTTTTCTCTGAAATTAGTAGGTTTTAGTTATTTTCTCCTAGATGAATTAGCCAACAGTTTGAATTTCCAGTGTTATATTCACTAATGTGTATTATTTCCCTAGCACCCTAAACATTAATTCTCTGCACTTACTGTTGTCTCCAGTAAGTCCAAACTCAGAATCATCTGACAGTTTCACTAACTCTGTGTTGGGAATTTAATCAGCTCACTGATCAGGGTTTTTCAGACACTAATAAAGGTACAAATTAAAGAATCAAAACTGGAAACATGGAAATGATTGGACTGTGCACCTGCAGAATGATAGCCAAATTCCAGCCCTTTTTTTTTTTTTTTAAAGTATGAATAAATTAAACTCCATCTTTAGGCCCCCATTTCATGCTAAATGCAACTGAATCTCCCCACAGTCTCCTGCCTGAAAGATCAGCCTGTTTCTTTCCCTCAGTCCAGGACATGCACTTTGACCCTAGTTTTCCTGCAGTCACAACATGACTAAGGATCTAACCTAGCCAAAACCACTTTAATAAATAAAAATTTTCAAGTAGTTTGACTAGGTAAAGCCATTCACTACAGAAAGTCTGACGGGGTCAGGGAGGGAGCATGGACAGCCTGTTTTTGTGGCAGCCCATAGGTGCATCAGCTGCAATCATGCACCTGCAAGCCCTGGAGCCTATCCTAGAGCACTGCACACTCCCAAGGTTGTTCAAGTGTTGCCAGCCCCCTGGGAGGGTGTGGTACCCTCTGCAGAGGGCCAGCCAAGCAGGAGGCCCAGAGCACCACGGCTGCTTCTTTTCTGCCGTCATTCATTTTATGCACAGGAGGAATTCGCCTTCCCTGAGCACCTCATTGACAACCAGAATAAAAATTACATATCTGTTTGATGGATGAAAAGTATGAAGCCATGTGAAATTAAAGGGCATGACTAGTGCTGGGAAGGCAGTCAGTGACAAAGGCAACGAGGAAAAGCAAAGTTTTCCCTCTGACTGTTCCCTATGCCATCTATGCTCTGTTTCATGGATGCTCAGAATCTCTGCAGTTTATTCTGGATATGACTGATGCTCCAACATAATGTGAACGGCAGACTCCCTGCCTTGTGCTACTAGTACTGAAATTTAAGAAAGTGTTTTAAAATTTAAGATACATAGCATCATAAATAACACAAACACAGTCATTTCAGAGTGTGTGCTAAGGGTGATATAAGGCCAGAAACCTCATTTTCTTTCTGTTCTTTCCTTTCAAATACATCTTTATTTTCTAAAGATACTTTTCTTCCGTCTAGTAACCTTTAGTACCTTCAAGTAGGATAGTCTTATATTTTCTAGACTTTATCAGAGAATAAATAAAAAGGTATATAATTTCTCACAGCACCTTTTGTCTCATAATCTACTAGATTCCCATCCTCCCTGGTTTTATGTACCTCTCTAGACACCAGCATTTTAAAACTATTGCTTCACAGGGGACTTCTTTGGAAGATCCTCAGATCATCCAAGTCCTGCTCAAATACTGTTTGTGTCCTACATTAGTGTTGGACTTTCTAAATGAAATAAACTTGTTCTTAGCTGTTGCCAAAGACTGCCTAGTTTTCAGGTAGAGGCTGTGCCTCAGGATGTCAGGGACTGCCACATGCAATGCCATATTGGGAAAGAAGGATGCTCCCGCTTTCAGTAGATGCATTTATTACAATATAGATTAGAAAGTGCTTTGTTTTACTCTGTCATTCTGAATAAGTTTTCTCTTATCTCGTCCACCCCCCTTTTGCTTCTCTGAAGCCATTTCTCAGAGATTCTTTGTTAATTATCTTCCACCAGTTCTGTGTGTTGGAAAAGCTGCTTAAAAAGCATGAGTAATCCCATTTTGATTGAACAGTTGTTGGGCCAACTTGGACGTGGTTCCAAAGCCCATGGCTCTGAAGGAGTACTGTTGGTGGGGTCCAAGAGAAGCCTGTCTCAGGATGTAATTAACAGAGGCAGGTATGCATGACACTGGATCCTCCACTGCTTTGCTCCTTTGCTAACTCTCAAGCTCAAAGGCACCTCAAAGGTGTTTGAACTTGCTTGGTCCTCTTCTAAATTATGTCTCAAATCACCCTGCCCAAAACCCAAGACTGAATGTAAAAAATGCCCCCAAAACAGTAACAAAAATTAATATTCAAGTATCTGCAAAGGGAAGAAATATTCACCATCTCAATTCACCAAGCATTTAAACTTTCAGTACTTACATGTCTTCAGGATAGTTCTCCCCTTCAGGAGGCAGGGGAAATCTTGGAGCTATTCTTATCCTGCAAGAGCATTTAAAGTAATTTGTCCTTATGTTCTCATTAATTTTTAATATATTATTATGTGGATGTCCATCTTCTTTTGACAGCTTTTATTTTTATATCAGGCAAGTAATACACTCAAAGTGCTTGCTTGCTATTTTATGTATGGAAATGAAATCGTCACTGCACATAGAAATTGTAAAGAACACAGATCACACAGTGCTTACCAGATTGCAGCTGTGTACAGAATTTTGACTATTAAATGATCCCACTGGCAACTGGAAAGCAGTCCACTTGGGCACCTTCCAATTCCCAGCTAACAATTACTGCTGGCTGTGCTAAGTACTGCACTGCAGCATTGGTACCTTTCAAAGAGTTGGTACACTACTCATGTAACTATAGGCAGAGGTTGGGAAAGTCTCAGGTCTTTATCCCTAATCGAAATGCTTCACTTAGAGGGATCTTTGCTGACATTAAGGTGTGATTTAACCCACAGCGATGGAGGTCTTCAGTCTAGGAGACTGAGGTTTAGCAGCCTGCTAATTCAGTTGTTGTCATTATTTAATACTTGCAGTTAACTGGAAAAGGAATGTGAGGGAAAGAAAGTACTCTGGTCATGTCTTAATCATAGAACAATAGAAAGGGTTGTGTTGCGTGGGACCTTAAAAATCTAGTTCCAACCCCCCCTCCATGGGCAAGGACACCTATTAGGTCATGCTCACAGCTCCATCCAACCTGGTCTTCAACACTTGCAGGGATGAGGCATCCACAGCTTCTCTGGGTAACCTGTCCTAGTGTCTCACCACCCTCATTAATGACAATCTGTGTTAATAAAAATGTAAAATACAGTGTCAGAGGATTACCAACATAACGTGCTGCAGCAGTAATCATTTGTGCAAGTTTACAAGCGATCCTGCCAACAGCTCAACCACAAGCACTGACAAATTATTTCTTAAAATGAGAAAAAAAACCCGAACTGTAAAACTAAGATTCTGACTTTCCCCTCGCGATACGAGGTTTCAGGCACTGGCCTTTAAATATCAAAGCAGCTGCGGATTCACGCTTTAGGCTTAGATCTAGAAGGAAACAGGAAAGCAGAGACACCCCCACCCCCCAACCTCTCTCCAAGCCCAGGACACCCTTTCCTTCCCGCACTCCTGACGGCTCCGCGGCGGGGACCTGCGGAGCACAGCCGGGGGTGCGGGACCTGACCCGGCCGCTCTCAAACCCACAGCGGGAGCCGCCGGGCTGCGTTCCCGCGGCAGGGCATCCTCCACGACGCCGGGGTACGGCGGGAGCCCCAGTGGGCTCTGTGTAGGGCCCGGGACGCCACCGGATCCTCGAAAGGGAGAATCCGGACCTCCCTCCTGCTCCCCCTGGCCCCGGCCGGAGCGCCCCGCCGAACCCTCGGCCGGTGCGGAGCAGCGCGGCCCCGCAGCACAAAGCCCCCGGCTCCGCGGGAAGGGCGGCCCGTGCCCGGGCTCCTCCCTCGGCCCCTCCCCGGCGGCCGGGCCCGCGCCGAGGGAGCCGGAGCCGGAGCCGGCGCCGCGCAGCCCGCGGGGGGCGATGTGACCCGGGCGCGGTGCCGTGCGGGGCAGGCGGGCTCCGAGGGGCGAGACGGCGGCACTTGGAGCCGGGGGAAGATGTGGCTGAAGCCCGA
>VXBQ01011416.1:6908-57297 GCA_013400175.1 Phainopepla nitens | reverse complement strand
GGGCCGCCCCGGCTCCCCACGAGTTGCCTGGGGAGCAGCTTCGCGTTTCTGTAGCCTTGAGCACCGCCGAAGCCACTTTTACTGTTGCTTCCCCGCGCACCGCTCCCGACGGGTTTCTCAGCGTGACTAAGGGCGGGCGCGGAGCCCGTCCGGGGGCGCGGAGCCGCTGTCCCCGGCCGGAGGATGCGGCTGGGGAGAGCCGCCGGCGGCTGCAGCCCGCGGGACTCGGCGGAGCTCCCTGGGGCCGGCGCTGAGAGGTGGAGGCGTGCAGGGGGCACACAGTGGGATGTGCTACCCGTGCCCACCCCCGGGACCGCCAGCGACCTGCGGCTCGCCTCCCCCGCCTGTAACGAGAGCTGTATACGTGCATGTGTATAAGTGCGCATAGGACTGACTTTTGGACGATACTTGACAGTACGGGGCGGGGGTTGTTAATTCAGTGTTGTGGCAAAATGCATTCTGTCTTATTTTTTGCATTAATTATCCTACGGGTTATGGTGGCTGTAGATCCGGCGCATTATATCCATGTGGCACTCCAGATCCGCGTGGTGAAGGATTTGTACGGAGAAGGATCGCGCTCTACCCTCGCAGCAGTGTGGGTCCGTGAATGACTCCTGCGAGAATGATGTGTTAGGCTGCGCTGATGTTGTAGCATAGGGAATTTGGGCCAGACTTTCGGTTCAAAGACAGCTACAATGACTTCAAATAAACAGTGCTTTGGAGAATTACTATGGTTTAACAGTGCAGTTCTCACTTAAAAGCAAAGGAGACTGTTTTGAATATTATAAAACGAGAATTTTTAATAGTAGCTTATATATTTGAAAGAATCATCAGGTATTTTCAAAATCTTGTATTTTCTATGGATTTTAAACTATGGAGTTCTAAGAAGTTGTATTACATTCGGTAATTACTTTATTAAAACCTTTTTTTCGTGAATATTGACCCTTGCCATTTGATAATACTTACCTTTTTTTGTTTTTTGTAAAATCAGAGCTTATCCTACTGTCCGTAAAGTGCACAAAGCTGATCTGTGGCTTGGCAGATTGCATGCTATCAATGCATCACTAATGAAATCGAAGTTTTGCCAGCAAGTTAAAATGCTTAACCTCCTATCTTCTTCTGCCCGCCTGTGTGGAAGTCAGGCCACTCTTTTGTGACAGTAAAGACGATGTGGATTAGTTTTCAGAGTTAAAAATAGCCGTTTACAGCTGCTTGATTTAGATCCAGGACAATCATGAGGTTCAGTTTCACAAATGTTAATGCCTTGCGCCTGAGCTTTTCACTACAGAAATTTGCAAGCTTAAACCAAACAAACTGCTTTTCTCTCTGGTTGAGTTTCAGGTGAATCATTTTGCTGAATCTACAGTGCACAGGCTTGCTCAAATCTCTTTTGGCTGGCAAAGGAAAGCCACTCCTGTTTTGCACATTTTCCAAGGGAACTGTAGATTCTGACAGTCTCCCTAACCATTTGGAAAAGTTTGTATTTAAAAAGGCTTAGAAACTTGAGTCGTGAAACCAAAATGCAATAATTACGGAGCATTGGGTGTAGCTGGGGTTAGATAGAGTAATTTTTTTTCACAGTTTTTACTTGCAGTGAAGGAAATGGAGATGGTTACTGAGAAACAGCAAGGCTTTGCTGATAAGTGTTTTCTTTCAGTGCAAAACTTACCTCCTGATTCTTGCTTTACATGACTATAGAGCTGTCTTTTCCAAACTTGCAGTAGGGCAGTAAAGCTCTGGCATATTTCAGAGTATGGTCTACCAGTGGTAAAGCCAAAAGTTACAAGTTTTTGTTTGTTTCACCGGGGAAGGAAAGCTTGAGTGAGAACAATATCCAAATCTGTTTTCCCTTTAATACCTTGCTCTCTGGCCAATTGCAGTTACATTTTATGAAGAGGAAGAAGTTTCAAAGATGTGAAGGTGCTGTACATGAGAGCAGGTGCCACAGCAGAAGAGAATCTCATAGCTCCTGCAGGGAGGAGGAGGAGGAGGAGGCTGCATATCCTGAGGCTGTGTTAGACCCATGTAGGATTGGCAGAACAAAACTCTGAGAATATTAGATTTCGTACAAGTGTAGATGGGGCAGCTGACCACTCGTGACATAATTTGCTTTCAGCAGGGTGGAAGGGTGTGAAGCCTGAGTTGCCCTTGTGCACGTTGCCACAAGATGGTATTTGCACTGAACCTGTGTGAGGACATCTGTTTTATGGCCCAATTCTCATATTTGCCTGTCTTTCTTTCTTCTAGGACACTTCTTTGTTCTTACCAGGGCATTTTAACTGTTAGGTAAGAGTAAGTTAGCAGAGCTGGAGGGTGTCTTTTATGTGGATTCAATTCCTCAAGGATGGACTAAAGACGGTCTCTTGCACAAAAGTGCTTTTTTTTCCCATATCTGTGTTTCTTTGTGTACTGTGTTTTTGTCAGACGCTGCACAGATGTTTGGAAGTGAGAGACTCCATTTCCTACTGTTATTTAATTTGAGTCCTAGGGCAGTTCCCAAATGCACACTGGGCTTGCAAGCAGAGGGTACAAACAGTGATGGGGGTTGTATTTAACTCTTCATTACTTGACCAGTCTCCTTCTGATTTCTGCCTTCCTTAGGGAGATGCTTTTACAAGTAAATGTTTAACTTGCCCCTTTACCTGGATCTCTGCTTGACAGCTCTGCTTGAATCAGAGACTTAACAAGGAAATTGAAAATGTTTAGAAATGCTTTAAAAATATGAATTATATTTTTTTAGCTAATAACTAATTTTAAGTTATAGATTTAAAAAGATAATTTCATTCATCAGTGTCTGTTGATTCTGGGGTTTTCTTTGCTGATTGGAGAGCATTGTAGTGATCCCTACAGAAAAGGCTTGCAATGTAGCCATGATTAACAGATCAGTGTCATACTTGCTGATGTCTTTGGTTCTGAGGTTACATATTAATAATAAGCTTAATATGACAGTAGTAAAAATATTGTCAAATGCCTTGTGGTAAATAGTGCAAGATGATTTAGCCTTTTAAGTGAATCACTACTTTAATTTTTAGGAAGGGATATTGAAACCTTCATGCACCTTCCTCTTTGATTAGTTTTCTGCATTTTGACAGCAAAACTGCTTGTTCTGGGATGTGTTGGGAAGGATTTCATCATGAGTGCTGGACTGAGAGTAGTCTTTCACTCTTCCTAAAGCAGCTAGTGTTGCAGTTTTTGTTTATACAGTACTTCACATTGCACACTCTTAGCATATAAAAACTGACTTAGCAACACTAGTGAATCTTTCCTTTTATAAATAAGGTTAAATAAGACCTTAAAATGAACGCTTGTTTCAAGCAGCTTTTTGTCTGGTGGAGATACAGTGCTTCTTTAACTTCTCGCTTGAAGTAGATCAATAAAAGATAATGTTTCGTTCCTGTTTTACCTATGTTTTTAATTTAGCTATGATATTTTTCCCTGCTCTTCTTCCAGCCTTCATTTTCAGCTCAGGGGACTTTCCAAGCTGGATATAGTTTTGTGTTATTTGCAATTTGCAGAGGATGAACATTTTAAAAGGAAATTAATTTTTTTTTCAGCTCTTACAAAGCTTTACGCTTCACAACTTTAAATATAATACACTGGCAGAAAAAGCATCTTCTGTATATGAATCTAAACCTTATTATTGCTTTAATAAAAATAAATGTGGTAGGCATGGTAAACACATTTCCAAGTTTCATCTTAGGATTTAATTTTTTCTTTTAAATAAAACTGTTGCAGGGCAATAGCTTTTGAGCTCACTTACCAAGTACCTCTTGGCTGTGAGTGTAGAACTGACTAGTTTGTGTGATAAGACTTTTCTTCCTTATTTTCCCTTTGCTTGGGTATTAGTTTTTTTAAGGCATACAGAGAAATGGTTATTGATAAGCTCTGAAATTTTTTCTTGGAAATTAAAAAGTGAAAGATCTTTTGCTCTTCTTTCATACTCTACTGTCCAAGCAGTCCTGTAATCAGGACTCAGCTTTTAATGGCCCTGTGCTTCTCCCAAGGTCTGAAGTAAATAATCTCATAATGGAGTCTATTTCTGGGAAAGGCAGCAGGAGGACTACAGTGGAGGAAGATTCCTGCAACTCAGATGGGGAATTCAGCTAGATCTCCCCTGTTCATTACATTGTAGCACAAGAGGGTCCAAAATACATGAAGACTTGGATTTTTCCTAGGGAATGCAAGTGAGAATCCTTGTAGTATTTTTTACTTTCTGGAGGGGCAAAAGGCAAAATGAGTAGCATATTCATAGAATCATATTTAAATGCTAATATTAAAATTAAAACCAATGCAGTTTTCAAAAAGCGTTCCTTTTTGTCGTAGGATATGTTCAGGATACCAAAATTAAGTTAGGCTCAATCTGAGTGCTGATGAAAAAAGCCCCAAACCCTAAAGAACGCTTTCATTTTAAATTAAACAGTTTGAGGAGAGGAAGATGCCACAGTACTGATGTTAATAAAGGATACTGGTAATGCTGACTGTCAGTATTCATGGTTTTGTTTCCTTAAGGAGCAGCTCTGTAAAGCCTTGCACAGGAGAAGGAGAAATATGCATACTTTATTGAAAGCTTGGACTCTTGTCAAAACATTATCTAGCCTTGCCCACAACTGGAATTCAGATCGGCAGGTTTTTTCCCCCTTTTTTCTCTCTTTATTTTGCTGTAACATTTTTTTTTTTGAGGAGAATGCATACTTACAAGCACTTTCCCAAGAGGATGGCTTCTGCATTACAGTGTTTGGCCAAGAGGCATGAGCTGGAAGGAGGGATAGGAGCAGGGTGCCGGGCTACTACTTGCAGAGCTGGGCACCCCAGTTCCTGACCTCCGAGCCCCCTGAGCTGTGTGTGCCACTCTGGCCTCCTCAGCTTGCCTCTCTGGGGTGAGTTTCCTGCTCCTGAGCACTATTGTGGTGCTGAGATGGCTAAGGTGAAATGCAGGTGCTTGTGTTGAAGTGGTAGCAGTGTGTTAAGTGCTAGTATTAAAGGTGAGGAAGTGCTTGGAAAGGAGAGGCTGGGTTGTGTCTGCATATGGACTGACCACCACCTTGTGTGAAACTAAACACCTGCAGTGGCTTTTTATTTTCAGGCTGTGGAGGCCAAATGACACAGAAAAAGGCAGGAAATGGCAGGAATGATTTGGGCTGGAAAGACCTTAAAGACCATCTAGTTTCCAACCCCCCTGCCATAGTCAGGAACTGCTCCCACTAGACCAGATTGCTTGCTCAGAGCCCCATCCAGCCTGGCATTAAACACTTCAGCACAGGGCATCCACAATTTCTCATGGCAACCTGTTTCAGTGTCTCTCCACCCTCATAGGAAAAAAATCTCTTCCCTGTAAAATAATTGAGCATGTCAGTGGTGGCAGAGTTAATGTAGCACTAGTTTGGTCTATTCAGCATTATTTATACAGCACCCACCAAAAAAGAGAGAGACTTTTTTATATTTCCTGAGTAGTGATGCATGTCTGAGTAATTTACAGGGCTGCAGCAGCAGTTTGAATATCCCATCTTCCTGTCCACTTTCAGGTGGAAAACAGTTTCAGGTATTTTTACTTGTAACATGAGAACAAAAGCATTTGGCTCAGTGGCCTTCAGGGCCATAAAAATAGGCTTGGCTTGAACTGGACTGATGGCAGAGGACTGAGATAAGCAGCTGTGAGTGCTTTACCATGGCAGCATGCCCACCTGGGGAAACAGCCTGTGGGGAAGCAGTGCTGTGGAGAAATAATTGGTGCTCCAGGGTGGGGATGCTGTTTCCACCATTCCGGGAGAGACAGTGCATAATTCCTCTCACTTTTTCCTCCTGTGTGGTCTCTCCCTCTGCATGTGGTGGTCTGACACAAGCATGCAGCATCACATCCAGGGAGATGGGAGTCATGGGGACCACACCAACCCCCACAGTGAAATGCCTGAACTCCCCACATTTCTCATGTCCACATACCCCCAGAGCCCTGGGACCTAGACCTTATGATTAAGTAGTTTGTTACATTTGTTTCTACCTACCGGATTGAAAAAAGTCCCAATTCAACAGGAACCAATTTACCCAGTGGTAATATTTGATCTGGCAAGGTCTGTGCTGGAAGTAATGTAAGAGCTTGGATGTTGGGTATTTTCCTGGGTGAATAAATACTTGGAGCATTAGGTCTTTATGCTGAAATCTAATGTTGTCTGTGCTTATCTTTCAGTGTGGTAAGCTCTTATCGTTTCAAAGGAAACAGAGCCTTCCTACAGCCGTTGGAGGAGTCCACCTTCATCCTTTCTCTTGTGTACTTACTCAAATAAGTTTTGCAACTCTTTTTTTCTGGTGGTAGAAATGTAATAAATACTTTCAAATGGGTGCTGTATTGTGTCAAAACCTGTTTATATAATTTTGCAAAATTCAACAAAGACAGTGTGGTTGCATTAAGCCATTGTTATTCGCAGCTTTGCATAACTGGTGGTGTTGTTATCCATTGAAAACATGGATTTTAGGGTGGCCTGAGTGAAATCAACAACCTGCTAAGCATCTGAGTTTTGAACTTTTAGAGAAATCAAATCAAGATGATATGAAAGATCTAGAGATGTTCCCAAACGTTTATGCTGGGGGCTACCACTGGCCAACAGTAGCTTCATGGCCACTGCCCTGAGCTGTATCCAGCCTTGGTGCAGCTCAAAAGCTTCCACCTTAGCCTGTAATGCCCAGGGCCTGGCACTCTCTAGGTGGGCTGTAACAGATGAGGAGGGAGGCTGCAGTGGTCCTCATTGCATCTCAGCCCCTGGTCTTGCCTTGGGCCACTGTCTTGCCGTGGGCACGAGTTAGGGCTCCTGCGTGGTGGGGTGGGTGAGGCCTGATGAGAGTCAGCTTCATAGTCCCCCCATCCTTCTCTCAGCAAGGACATTGGTCCTAGGGAGAACTTCTGAGATGCCTTGCAGAGCCAGGCAAGCAGTCTGTGCTATTTGGTGCTGCCCTAGGAGTGCCCTTTTGTCAGGCTGAGCTTATCCTGGTTGGTGTGAAAAGCAGCTTTCTGTTCCAGCTGGAGCACAGGGATGGCAGGGGGTAGGGAACGGGTACATCCACATGTCCCTCCCTGTGTTTTGCCTGGTGGTGGGCTGTTCCTTCAGCCAGTTTGCTTGCCTCCTCTGGCACGGCGAATTGCTGCTCACCATGGCTCTCCTGCGACTCTAATTGTTTGCAAATCATTGCAGGATGGAGGAAGCTATGTGGAGAAGTGTAATTAGGATTCAGGATATGAAGTGCTTCTCTGCCTCAAAGAGCCGACATTAATTTTGCTTTATTGAAACTGTTAGTCCAGTTTCACTGTTCTTAAAAAAAAACCCCACCATTTTTTAATGATCATCTCAATTGTTTGATTTGTTCTTTTCTCCCAGTTCACGTGCCAAAACAGCTTTGAGTGATTCTTGCAGCTGTTAACTCTCCTTGTAAAACTGTAGCCACTGGGAAGCAACCTGTACTGTTAGCTCCTTCCACTTGCTGAAGGAGCTTTCTCCTTTCCAGTAAAATTACAGCTTTTTTCAGACAACTGGGCCTGTTTTTCTTTCTGCCCCCAGCTTTCTCTGGTGGAACAGATGTAGCAAGCAACCCTGAGCTCCCAAGGATGAATTCGAAATCATGCTTTTCACTTTGTGGTTTTGCACTGGAGCAATGCTGGTCTGTGACTGTAATTGTAAATACCCCAATTTGGTGGTTTTGTCTTGCAAAAATAACTGACAAAATAACTTACAAAAATAACTAGTCTGGTTGAAAAAAAGGAGGGTATGAATACTTAAACCATGGCTTTGGCATGATATGAGTGAGTGTAGCCACCAAGTGCCCTTTTCCACGTCCCTGCAGATCAGCCACTGCAGTCCCTTGAGACCATGTGGTGCCATCATTTTCTTGACTTTGGAAGAACCAGGTGCCTGCAGCCAAGAGAAACCTCAGCTTTGGAGTTGTTGAGCATCTTGGCAATCTGGTTTGGGTCCTTGTATGGTGGTGGTCCTGTGCCTGTTTTCTTGGAAGAGCTAGATTTGGCAGATACTCTTAAGTCAGGCTTTGTTGCATATCCGTCCAGCTGAGCTGGTCTCAGGTGCCGTGGAAATCTCAAGTAGTTATTTTTTTCCCAAAGTAGACTTAGGAGAAGTGGAAGGACAGCAGCAGTCTGTTTGTACAGTTACTAAAGGTGTTCCCCAGGATGCTGGAGATGCAGGCTGGACTCTCTTCTCTGTGACTGCCTTGATTTTGGTAGAGAGGGTGTAAGTGCTTGATTTGGGAAGTTCAGGGCTGTGTGGGAACAGGTGCCTTTGTGCATCTGGCCCGCTGTTCCCCAGATTTTAAAAGTGCCATCAGAATTTCTTGCTGAGCAATTGCAGGTGCTGCATGTAATTGCCTCTTTGAACTGCATTGGCTTTCCTTCCCCACTTTGTAATGGATGGATGAGTTCCTGTTAATCAAAAGATCCTGGCTGTGGTGACTAAATGTCTTACTTAAAAACCAAGTAGAACTGAAAGGGTAACGATGCTGAGTGTTGTGACATCGCAGGCTTCCTTGTGTTAGATTTAAGTCTCCTTTTTTTACTTTACTTATCCCCCTNAAAAAAAAAAAAAGCAGTGGCTGCTTTGGCCTTTTCCCTTTTTGTTTTATTTTTTGGGAGGATTTTATTAACTTATTAGTCCCAGACTCCTAAGTGATCAGTCCAAATCCCTCTGCTTTGCAACATGGTTTAGCTGCTGAAGTGACCACCCCCTTTTTGAGTAGTTCTCCAAAATTTCCCTTTAAAGCCTTTAATATATGATGGAGGTAGGTAGAAATCATCTTGCTCTATGTAGAGGGTGTCTTGGACTGCCTCTTGAATGTTGTCATAAAAGATGGAAATAACAGATAGTTTTTCAGTTTGAGTTTCTAGTTTGAGTTCAGCTTTACTCACCCTCTGCCCTGTGTCTTGGAAGTTTAAAACAATTTTAGAAATCCCGTGTGGATGATTAACAGTGATTCAGGAAAGGAGCCTGCATTCTTCAGTTTGAAAGACACAGAACATTTAGTAGAGATTGGTGTAAAGTTAACTTACTGTAAACATTTTCCTTTTCCTAGGTTAGTTATGAACATGATGCAAGATAAATTGTAATGGGATCTTTTATCTTTATGTGGGGGAAGAAACCATATCTTCAAAACAGAAGAATAGTGCACTTTTGATAGTTCATTTGAGAACCCAATCCATATAGAAATATCCTTGATTATTTTTTTTTTGTTTGTATGTTTGTGAAGAAAGGCTCAGCACATTCATAGTGTGTGATGTCCTGTTTGTGTTCTATTTGGTTACAGGTTGACCACTGTAAAGGAGAGACAGTACCTACCTGTTGTAGAATTTGAAATTGTTTCTTGCTGATTTTTATACTTCAATTTATTTCTTGTATTGTACATCCATAGTATCCATTGTATATCCATAGTATGTATGTACATTTGATACAAATAGATGTGCAATTGCAAGTACAACAGGCTTGTTTTACTTGAAGGTATCCAGTTTTCTTTATTCAAGCAACCAAATATGCATGAGAGTACATGTTTCTGTGAAATAAAAACTACCGAGTAAAGCATGGGATTTCTAGTGAGTTTTCCAGATATGTTTTATAAATTTACTTCTGAAAAATATAGATAGATGTTGCCTCTATCTGAAATCCAGCTTCCAGCTACAGTGTTTAGATTTATTGAGAAGAAGCATATAATTTCAGTAGAAAAGTGTCTTTCCACTTCTCCTGTCCTCTCCATATGTGTCAGAAGTATGCATATTACACCAGACATTTGCATGTTGAATTTTAGCCTAACAATATTCTTTCTGCATGAAGAAACTTTCACCTTTTGAGCAACCTGCAGTGTTCTGTCGGTGGTCTTACGTGGAAGGCTTTGTAAACCCGTGGCTGCAGCTCTCCATAGTACAGTTACTGTATGGTTAATTGCTTTCCTTGAAATATTTCTGTGTCTTGGGAGGTCAGAAAACAAACAAGAGGTTGGTGAAGTGGCTCATTAAAGGGGAAGAGCTACTCTGAATTTTAAGTTCCTCCCAAAAATCTTGTCTCATATAGGGTAAAAAAAAAAAAATTGGGAAGAAAACTAGGGTAGCAGTTCTCTTTTCCTCTTCTGCTTCTGTTTCCTTTTCATTTTTTTGCTGTCCTGAAGTATAAATGGTTTTACTTTTGTCTGTGATGTGGAATAGGTCTGCATCACCTTGATTGAAGGCAAGCTGATGCATCAATATGTGAGCCAGAGGCTCTTAATGTAATTTATCTTGCTAGCCAGATGCCCTTCTGTTTTTCAAACACATTCCATTTTATCAGAGACCCTTCTATGGAACCAGCTGTTTGAACATGTTATGAAGAAGGTTTTTGCTCGCAAGCTGGGTGTTTTTCAAAGCAGGTTTCAAAATCAGTGTACTATTGTTTGTTTCTTTGCTCAGGGGTCTTTAGGTTGGTTGTTTTTCAATGTTATGAAGCAGAAGTTACCCCAAAAGAATTATGAGGCAACTTAATGGAAAAATTTTGCCTCTAGTTTTTGCAATTTTCTTGCTACCACAGTTTCATCTAGATTATTATATTGGCCAGGGTGTATATGTTACACCTGTATGTATTACATGTGTTGAATCCTTTTCATGCTTCTGCAAATGCCCTCTTAGTAATCTCTTTTCCCGTTCTCTACCCCTCTCAGTCTCTCATCCAAAAAATAAGGGAGCCCCAAACGTGGGGATGGGACCCACTCTTTGTGCTTGCTCAACTTGAGCAGTGCTTGCTCTTATTTTCCTTTGCTGGCCTTGTCTCCACTCTGCAGCAACCCCACTGCAGCCCCTCCTGGCAGCGGTGGGACAGGACAGGGCTCCCTGTCAGCCCCTGCAAATGGCTTAGAGTGATTTATGTGTGGGGTTGCTGTTCCCTTGCAAAGCCCTCGCAGAGGAGCCAGGCCACCTGGGCTTTATTCTGGCAGGTACCCTGATGGCCACACTCCTTTTCTTCGATTTGCGTCTTAGTTCTGGCTTCTCTTCCTCATCCTGAGTTAATATGGGTAGTTTAAAAAAGGGAGCTGTTTATTTCTTTGTGCAGTTGAAGGAGGAATGGGTTTCTTTTTAATAGTTTGTAAGCAAAATGGAAATTGTAAGCAGAAGTAAACTCGTAAGTGAGAAGAGGAATTGGGTTTTCTGGTCTGTTATTCAGGAAGAGAAAAAGGAATTAATTTTGCACAGGCTAAGAATTAGTGAAGCAAAATTTTGCAGCTCTTCTGTGCTTTCATGTGTTTTTTCATGGTTTCTGAAAGGAAAAAAAGGTCTTTCACAAATCAGGTGTTCATTAAGCATTCTCTAGGGATTTTGGTAGCCCTTGCTACCAAAGTTAGCTACCAAGTTAGTTGACTTTTTTCTACGACTTCAGTGAAATGAAAAAGAAATCTTTCTCCTAGGCCTATCATCAGGGGAAAACATACACAGCACAGAAACGGCTTCTTTTTCTTTCTTGTGGTGTTTCAATTCTTCTGAAATTTGAAAGCTAAACCCTGTTTTTGTTCTCTGCATCATTTGATGCTCTCTTACTGACTTGAATCCAAGTGTTTTGAAGACTGCGCACTAAAGTTTTCTGCACACTGTTTTCTGGGAGCACAGCTGATTTGCTGTCTTTTATACTAGGATGAGTTTTTGTGCTTTTTTCTTGTAGTTATAGGAGAGCATGTAGCAATTTCAGATATTGTACGTGTCATCAGTCTGTGAATTCAGATCTTCATTTTAAAGGTGTAATATCTAGTCACATATTTAAGTGAGAATGCTGTTGAAGAATGTTTCACTATACAGTTTTAAGACATATTGTGTCCAGCTTCTGCTTGGCTTTGAAGCATCATCGATGTTGTATGTGTTTATGCAAGAAGGAAGTATTTAATGTAATTTCCTTTGCTCTCAGGTTATTGATGCTGTTCCATGTAAGTTTCTTACAGCTTCTAGACCGGAAAGTGGTTGAAATGCTGTTTGGTTGTGTTATACTCAAATTAATTAGCTGTCGTTTGTTATCCAAGTGAGAAGGCAATTAGGACTTTGTAGGTCTCCATTATTTCCATTAATCACTTGGGTGATGGACTGGAGAATGCCGTATTTGAAACAGCATGTGGTGCCAAGGGCTGGCAAACCTTTTGGAGATGGAGATTAGTTCTTTTTGTGTTGGGTTAATGGTGAAGAAATAAAAATATAACAGGTTGCAAAAGTTACATGTGCAAAGTGAAAAAGAATTGTTGCAGAAAACTTCCTAGATACTCCAGGGATAAAACAAACATGGTAAAGCTGTTCCTCACTCTCTGCCATCCCTCTCCTTAGGGACTGTGTCTCTGCAGGATGCACAGGAATATTGAGCACAGAGCTGCCCTGAATTGCTGTATGTAAGCATCATAAACCAATTCTGAGCTACTTTAATATGCCAGCTTGCATATGCAAATCATGGCATTCAGATAACTTTTTCATGGATAGCTTGATTTTGCCCGCTCAGGGGAATGGGTAGCAAGAAACTCCAGGAACTCCAGGTGTCCTCCACAGTGGAAAGGCTTTTCTGGGGTCAGCAATTGCTGCAGCTCTTCAAAATGAACTTGTATTGAACAAATGCTGATTTACAGTGGGATGCTGCTGCAAGCTTTCTTGGATACAGTGCAAGATACAGGAGGTGATCTTCTATTCTGCTAGTGGCTGAGACTTCAGTAGCAGTGACCATCAGGTCCAGTTGAGTGTCATGCTTAAAGATAAGCTGGAGAGATTCCAGTGAGCTGTTTGAAAAAAATGACCCATAAGGAAGAGATGAGGTGATTTGGGTTTCTTTAGAAAAAGAGAAACCATTTAAGGGTGGGAAACTATGATATTTCTTTTTCATTATGTTGAACATTAATATCAGAAGTGCCTGTGGCCGATTATTCTCCATGTTCCAGGGAGCAAGATTAGTTTCCAACAAGACAGTTTAAGATTGTGGTAGTTGACTTATTTGTTTGGGGTAGGGTTGCTTGTTTGGGTTTTTGTTTGGTTTCGTTTTATAATTTGTTCGTTTTGTTTCTTTGGTTTTTGTTTGTTTGGTTTTGTTTGTTTGTTTGGTTTGGGTTTTTGTTTGTTTTTTTGGTAAGAATATTCAGTGAAAATAGTGGAAGAGGCTACCTGGGGGAAGTTATTGCATCTTGATTGTGTCAGGTTTTGAAGAACAGGTGAGACAAAATACCACTGACAGCATTAGTGTATTTACCCAGCTTCAAAGCAGGGCTGGAACAGTAACTTCTTAAGATGCCCCCAGGTCTTCCCACTTCAGTTCTGTGGTTATGTACATATATATGAGGCAAAACCAGAAACGCAGAGAATTCTATATGCTTTTGATCTTCTAATCTGGTTTGCCTTTTGCATTCTGAGCACCAGTAAATCACAGCATAAAACTGGGGAAGAATCGTTATCGTTACGTTCTGTATTTTAATTCTACGGCTTTAAATGTGAAACAACTTGCAGGCTACAGAAGTGAAAACTGGCATTAATCCTCTTCTACCCTTTCTTCCTTTGCAGGTCGCTTGGTTGGTGCCCTGGATGCCGTGTTAGACTCTAATGCACGCGTTGCCCCGTTTCGAATCTTACTCCAAGTTCCAGGCTCTCAGGTTTACTCTGCCATTGCATGTGGTGAGTTATTGAATGGATCAGAAGTTTACTGGGCCATAGCTATTGGTGAGTCACAGATGGAAAACCCCAAACCGATTCTGAGCATGGTCAGTGTCTGCATGTCCAGGAAGCTCAAGGTAACCCCAGCTAGTTGTGTGCGTGTGAAAAGCTTGTTTAACAACCAAATTAACCTCTGGTTAAAATCACTGAAAAAGTGTTACCTAGGAACATTAGGTTTCAATGGAAGACTTGTTTAGCTGAGGGTGGTTTGCTGTGTTTCTCTGTTGCAAAGTAGTGTGATTCTGTTCCTATGCATATCTTTTCCTACAGTAGTAGTAATCCGTTACAGCAAGAAACTACTTAGTCTAGGCTTTCACCAGCCTAGTCTTTCACTTGCTTACTGTGAGATGTCTTCACACACTTTGCTATAATGAAATATAACTGGAACATTTGGAAGATTAGGAGGTAAAGTTGTTGGGGAGGGAAGAAATGTCAAATTCCTGATCTGTTATGCACTAATCCCTTTTGCAATGTTTCTGCAACTTCTGAAAGTCAAACTCAGGAACATGATATTGACATGAATTGCAGCAACCTTGCCAGTAAAAGCCATCTGAAGTTCCATTCATCCCACTGTTGCTTGGCCAGTGTGTTGCAGGGCTGTTCTTACCCCTTCTGCTCCCATCTAAAAAATCCTAGCATTAAAATTTACAGCAGATTTTCTTTGGGAATGGTTCGAAGCTGTGACTGGGGAGCATTAGGAAGCATCTCTTTAATGAGAGGGTGGCCAAACCCTGGAATAGGATTCCTTCTGAGAGGTGGTTGATATCCTACCAAACCTGCCAGTGTTTAAGAGGCATTTGGACAATGTCCTTAATAACTTCATCTTTTGGTCAGTCCTGAAGCAGTCAGGCAGTTTGACTGGATGATTCCCAGGATTTCAAGGAAAACAAGGAGAGCTTCTTGAAATGCATCAATAACGAAAGGAAAACAAATAATAATGTGGGCCTGTTACTAAAGGAACAGATTGCCCTGAGGGGTTGTGGAGTCTCCCTGACTGGGGACTTTGAAGAGCCATCTGGACACAGTCCTGTGCAATGTGTTCTGGGATACCTTGCTTGACCAGGGAGGTTGAACCTGATGACCCATTTTGTTCCCTTCCAACCTTTCCCGTTCTGTGATTGTTGTAGATCCCTTCCAACTGAAAATATGCTATCCTATTCTATTCTTTCTTATACAGATCAAACCATGGGAGAGTTAGGCAATGTATATGTTGACATGTCGCTGATAGTGTTTGACATAGTAGTCCTTTAAATGGGAGAGTCAGTTTATATATTCACCTTAATCCTTTCCTCTGTAAATTCTCATCCAGCAGTTTTTCCTCGGTTCAGCAGAGATCCCTCTGCATGTTCCCCATTAATACTGGGAATTTTTCCCTCGGCCAGATGTGTGTGTGAAGAAGCTTGCATAAAGTCTATTTCAGCTATTTTAGTTTTGGCTAGGTTTTCATTGTTTTGCAATTGCTCTGTGCTTTCTATCCCTCCTCCCCTCCTTTTTATATTTAAGTAATGCCATCTCATGGAGAAATTTAAGAGCTTCATGCTGTTACAGTCCTGTGATGAAACCAGGTAGCTTTTGCTGGAAAAATGTTGCTTTCATGGCTTCTTGATTATTTGAACATATGAAATGGTGCTTCCTAGGGCTGATCCTTGCCCCACCCACACTCCTACTGTGCACAGAATTTGTTTTGATTTTTTGATTCTGTCTTTTCATTTTTTGAAGGAACTACAAATGACAAAACTTGCTGGGTTGGAATGGCTAAGGATTTTGCTTAAACGAACTTACGTGATTAATGTTTTCTAAAATTCACTTTGGCTCTTCTGAATGGATGCTCATCCCTGAGAAAATGAGATTTGTCGTAATAGAGCGGAAAGCAGAGGGGTCTGTTTTGTGTGCTGCATGGATACAGTCTAGAACATACACA
This sequence comes from Phainopepla nitens, assembly GCA_013400175.1. NCBI lineage: Eukaryota > Metazoa > Chordata > Aves > Passeriformes > Bombycillidae > Phainopepla > Phainopepla nitens. The sequence continues at coordinate 41,704 of VXBQ01011416.1, read as the reverse complement.
GTTGCCAGAGCTGCACAGAGCTAAAGAACCACGGCAGCAGAAGCTGTTTGTGAATAATATTGCTACTGTGAAAGCCTGACATGAGTGTCCAGGGGAGAGCTGGCAATAGGAGTCAGAGGAGCATCACCCCGAGCCCTTCTTGTGAAGCTGGAGAAGGACATTCCCCACACAGAAGTGGCCATCGCTGCTCAGCCAGCTCTGCCCTGTCTCAGCGAGGCATTTCATGCATGCAGACGTGGTGTCAGGAGTCTCTCACTGGCTTTGGAAGGAGCAGTGAGTCAAATTAAAGTTCCTGCTGCTGTATAGCAAGGGCAAGGAGCAGCTCCAGGAACTCCTTCCAGTCTCCCTGTGTAAATTCATTGTGGATAGCCATCAGGTCATCAGGCAGTTAATTAAAATGACATTTTGCATTGTGCATTGGCAGTCTTCTGTTCCAGAAGCTGTAGGCTTAAATGGTGATCTCTGCATAAGGGTCAGATCTGTGTTACAGACATTTGCAAATCTCGGAGGGGTGCTAGGAAGTGTGATCCCTGAACGGCTCTTCTGGCAGAGATGTTTTAATCCAGATGGTTAATCATGTTATACCGGTACAGGGGGAAAAAAAAAAAAGAAAAAAAAAAGGCTAAATTCACCCCTTGTGTAGAGCCACTTGAAATTTTCCTTTCAAAAGGTTCATGGCCAAAACAGAAACTCAAATCCCAGTCACACAAAGTTGGTTTTAGGAGAGGGAGGGCAAAAGATTTGGTGAGAAGTAGGTTTAAAGAAAAGATTCTGAGGAATGAGGCAGTGCTTAGACAAAACACTTGGCATGAGCAGATGAAGAAGGTGGGTAAAAGGTGGAATAAAATGCTGTGCAGAACATCAGCACAGGAAGAGGAATAAGGAATGGAAATAAGAGATTGACAATGCTTGGGTCAAATCACAGGACAACTTTAAACTACGAAATAGAAATTAGAAATAAAGAAGGGACTCAAAAAGTTGAGTTGCCCTGACCAAATGAAAGGGCCAAAATGATCTTTGGGTATTTGAACAGAAACCCTGGAGGCAGGCAGGAGAGATTGCAGCAGCTCCTGTGGGATATAGCTGCTGCCTGGGCTCAGAGCAGTCCCAGCTGTGTGGATGTTGCTATGAAAGGGATCTTGCTTATAGTCTATTTCACAAGAGGCAGCCCATACACTTGATGTCTTTTAGGTTACTCAGAAATAAAAATTCAACTCAGTATTTGCTTTGTGCAGTCATTTCATTTCAGTATAAAATTACTGTATTTCTTGTGTTCTCAAACATTTATATTTTATTTCTTGACCTAAAGGGCTTTTAGGTGTCTCTGTTTTGTAATTTTTTAAATTTAAATTTAACCTTGATTAATGATATTTAAGAAGTTCCATTACAAGGCCTTCCTGTCAGGGAAGTTAAAGCTTGGAAGGTTTCCCTGCCAGTTGGCATCTTGCATGGAAAAAGAGCAGAGGGAAGTGGAAAATCTTTACCTAAATTTATCTGGTTTTGTTGTTGTGAGGCAACATAATGCATCACTAATGTACACACAAAACAAATCTTAACATAATGGGTCTTCTATTTGACATGAATTTTATTATTATATTTATGTGTGATTTGTATGTCTCTTTCATGCAGCTGTTTCTCTTCTTTCTTTCACAAGCAAGGCTCTAGGAAAAGTAACTATTATTGCCTTTAATTTTTTATCTATAATGTCTAATTACTGACCAGTAAGATCTGGAGGGGCCAAATTTTCCCTTGATGGCCCTGTGTAGTGCCCATCTTGTTATGACTTTCCTGTCATTGTGTCATGCAGAGACAATTCAGTTTCAAGCAGAAAGAGCCAAAGCAAACTGGTAATGAGTGAAATATTATTTCTGGAGTTAGTTTGAACACGTTACATTTAAAGAACCAGCAAACCCCTCAGATCTTTAGAGAAAGAAGCTTTAAAGATTTGAAAAGCTGTATTAGTAAAAGATTTCTGTTTGCTTTATTTCTTACCCAAACTATAGAAGTGTGCTCTTGTAGAACCTTTAGGTGTTGCTGGACCAAACTGGTTTTTAGGGACTTCATTTATTATAGAGGGCTTTGTCTTCCTCTCAAAGGGTGTGCATGTGTTTGTGTGTGCATGTGTGTGTTGAGGGAGGGACAGAGGAAGATCAGGGACTTTTGGGAACAGGGCATAAATCAAAGGTTTCCAGTGGCCATTTACAGAATGTAGTGTCAGAATAAGCTGAAATCTAGTAGCTCAGGAAGAAGTTTTGCTGGTTTTTCTGCTTTGATATTTAATGCAGCATTTCCTAGCTGAGAGCATTTGAGAAGATAAAACTAAAAGTACTAAAACTAATTCTCTAAAACAATGAGGTTTTTGTTTTTCTTTAACTATGCTTCTATGAACGAGACCTTTTTGACCTGTTTGCTACTAAGAATTCTGAGGTTGAAAGTTCAATGTCTCATAATGAATTTATGAAATAGTGCATTTTATTACTTTTTTTCCCCCTTCCTTTCAATTTTATTTTTTAGGATTAGTTTCAATATACTGTTTTTTGCTTTTCTAGGTGCCACTGCAGAGGAAATAAACCAGCACTGGGAATGGCTGGAACAAAACTTGCTCCATACTTTGTCTGTGTTTGACAATAAAGAAGATATTGTTAGTTTTGTCAAAGGGAAAGTGAAGGTAAGGAAACTGTCTCACTTTTACCCTCCCCTGCTCGATTACATATGGTTTATTAGAAGAATGTCATGAAGTTGTTGTCACTCATCCTTGGTTTTGACCATGTAAACATTACTTGTTTTCTGTGTGGCTCTTGCACCTGATGTGGCCAGTGCATGAAGCTGCTGACTCACCACAGGGTTGGAGAAATGAGCATCCTTTTGGAAGGTTAAAGAATTTTAAAAGTAAAGGAATTTTGTGACCATAAATCAGATTAAAAATAAGAATGGCATGTGGGGAGTAACTTAATAAGCCTGGTGTCCTGAGCTCTGCTTTTAATGAAATAGTCTAAGAGGAGCTTGGTGATGGCTGGGTGGGTATGTGGATTCACAGGTGGCTGCTGTACCTCAGATCCTGCTACAAGCTCTTTCTTGCTAAGAGTTTTAGTGGGATGATCTTCTCTCTATAGCCTCTTTTCCAGTTCAGAAATTTTGTAAGAACATAATGTTTTTGGTGAATTTCAGCCTTGCTGCTGTGAGCTCTCTGTGCTCTGAATCTGGGGAAGAAGAGGACAAAACCAAACCATCACTGTACAAATCCTAGTTTTTATCCTGCTTTTTTTTAAAAAAGGCACATGGTCTTAAGTACACTGAAATACCAAGTACAGTTAATCTCTCTTGATAACACAGTGACAGCCTGTTACCTAGCACAACACATACTTAAAATTCTTCAGGTTTCATTAGTTAATGTTAAATCCAGATTTTGGACCCTCCCACCTGCTGTAGACCTTTAGCATGTTAGGACTACTTAGTAATTGCAAGCTATACCAGGTGCTGTAACATAGGGCTTATTTGTCTGCACTGTGCAATGCATACTTAACTCCTTTGTTGTAATAGCACCATTAAAAATCTGAAGTCTGAAGTATATTTATGTAGATGTTCTTGAAACCATGTTTGTAATGGTTCCAAGCGTGTCTCAAGTTACTGACACATCTGACTGCTTTGCTTCTTCATAGGTAAATAGTACTGGTCACAGTATACACAACTGTATGTATGTATATACTGTATATAGGTGTATACTCTGTATATATGAAATAAGAGCAATCATAAGCTGTAGTGAAAGTGCAGAGATATGGTTCTGCCAGACTCAGAACTCTTGCTTTGGGAGCATTCAAAATCTATGCGAGATGCAAGCACCAGAGGGATTTCTCCATTTGTGAAAATTGCAAATTGACTGGAATTCCTTTGTAAGAAAGTGTTGCATTGTTAAAATTAGTATGGGTAGCTTGTAGCAACTTGCCTGAGTGTGAGTGCCATAGCTTTATCCTGATACATGGTCTTGTTCTGGACTCAGGCACTGATTGCAGAGGAAACAAGCAGCAAGCTCGCTGAGCAGGAGGAAGACCCCGAGAAGTTCCGAGAAGCCCTGGTGAAATTTGAATCCAGATTTAATTTTCCTGAAGCAGAGAAGCTGATCACCTATTATTCCTGTTGCTGTTGGAAAGGAAAAGTTCCTCGGCAAGGCTGGCTTTATTTGAGCATCAATCATCTCTGTTTTTATTCCTTCTTCCTGGGCAAAGAATGTAAGTGTAAATGTGCAAGAAGTCTTATGCTGGGGAGAGATATAAATGTAACTACATTTAAAAGCAAGAATAGCCAGGGTTCTTATGAAAAGCTTAGTTCACTTCTGAAGTTTAGTTTCTGAGTTTTTAGTTGTTCAGGTGAAAAATCCTATTTAATTTAATTTTAACTTCAGCCTTTGTATTTTACTATGAATCCAGTAACAAAAATGACACTGCAAGAGCACACAGACATGGTTGCTATCTGGTTTTTCTTTTTGGCATGGTAAAGCAACCTTAAGATGTAGCAGTTCTAGAAAGTTCTAAACAAGTTCTAAAATAAGGAGTATTAGTGCTGAAGAGGATGGGTCCCTCCCACAGGCAGGGAAGCAGAGTCACCACATCGCTGCAGGGCAGTAGGGGAAGGGCTGGTGGGACCAGGGATGCCTGAGTCGAGCTGCCTGCCTGAAGATAGCCCAGGAAGCATAAAAGGAATGTGCCCTGGAGGACCAGGTGAAAATTCAGAGCTTTTAAGGAAAAACAACAGCGATTTAGGGATTTGTTTGTGTTTCTGAACAGCAGGCAGTAAGGTCCCAAGAAGCGTATCCTGGGGCTTTTTGGACTTTCAGATGGTTCAGCAAGTTCTAAGGATTAGGCTGTGGTGTTCTTCTACAGAGAAAGAATTGTGTGAGTGAAAAGCCTGTCAGATATTAGAAGGTAAAAATGAAAGTAACAGACATAAAATGGTAAAAATTAATGTAGCCATATAAACTATAGCATTTCTCTGTTTTAGTAAAATTATGCATGAACCTCTAGCCTTTTAAGGCCTGTTTATCCTGCTAGAACTTAAACAAAGGTAGCAATCGAAACCTATACTGCTGTAAATATAGCAGTGTTTGTCAGTTATATCAATTTGGAAAACTTCACCATATTCCATCTGAATTTAATATTGAGATATAGCTGTAGGTTTAAAAATGAAGCACATCTTAAGAAAGATAGTAATTTGTAGTTTCAAAGACTGAAAACACACAAAGACATGCTTAGAGCTGGAGGTTCTTTCTTCCATAATATTATTTCAAGCTGATTATTTTGTCATATCAGCAAGAGGTGGAAGAGTTATATTTGAAATTCAAATAAGTTTGTTATTCGCTATAAAAACAGAAGTCGAGTTTTGCTGGGAAGAATAGAATGGAATTTCTTGATAAATATGTGTTCTTGTTTAATCTCCTTGTTCTCTGGTTAGTATTAAATAATAGGCTTCATTAATTCTTTCTTCCTATTATAATTGCAGGCTTTCTCTCATTAAATCTGAGATAGCCAGTCTGCGAAAGCACACAAAGCAAAAATGATATTTATTAATGATAGATAACAGTGGAAGGAGGAGGGAGGGCAAAAACCCCTCTATATGGTTCCAAAAAATTTGTTTATGCAATACCACAGATGGTTAAATGATAATGGAAATACAACATCATGCTGTATTGTTTAAAAAGAGATTTCTTCTCATATCTTTAATAATATTAATTATGAAAGTCAACAAAAAAAACCCAAACACAACAAGCAATTACATGTTTGCAACTTTTTATTTTGACCATGGAAAATACACTGTTCATTCACCAATGTAGTCAGTTGCATTGTCTTTGTGTTCCCATACATTTACATGGAAATGTGAGAAAATCCCCTGAATTTTCTTTTGGTTAAACAAACTTCCCTGGCTCAGTGGAAAGCAGCATGTATGCTGAATTGATTCCCACTTCCTTGATTGTGATAAAGCAGATTACTTCTGTTTCTAGGCTAGTGTTTTGCAATGCTTGTGAAATATTTGTGTTACAGGGAATAATCCAGTTCTGTTTGTTACTATTTGAGAAGCTGATGCTGATTACATGCAGAACAAGTGATTTATTGCCTTTTTTTTTTTTCAGGTAGCAATCACAAATGAAATCAGGTTAAATCTGGTCTTGAAAATATTACTAAGAAATCACATTTATTGTGTTCTTCAGTACTACACAGAGAAAAAACCCAATATATGAGTTGCAATAAAATTAGTTCTCAGTTGTGTTTTACCTCTATAAAAATCCCCCCCCCCAGATTGTAGACTGAAATCTCTTTATAGGCAAAGTGTTAAGTCTTCTACTTCTGGCAAGTCTTTTCTCTTCTTGTTTCATTTTGTGTTGAAGTGACCTGGAATATTAGAACCTGTTTTCAACTTCTCATAAAATTAATTTACGGCTTATGTGAAAATAAACTCCATGGAAAATTTTTTCCAGGACCAGTCCCCTTTTATCTAAGCTTCCAAATATTTGTAGGATTTCAGAGGCTTAGATCGTCAGATAGCTTGAAAGGGTGTGCCAAGGTTTCTTCACTTTTTTTAATTAAATTTGTGTTTTTCTGAAACTTTGGAGACTTTGTACCTTTTATCAGTGGCTCAGGTCCCGTACAGGCTGATGTGCTTTTTCTGTAACCAACACTGTAGAGCCTGTGTGGCTCTGACCTGCCTGAACAGCAGTGCTGTTGCTACGGCATTATTTAATCTTTCCTCCCTTGGCTGGGCTGGTATTTTATGACCATTTGAAACAGTCTGTGCATGTTGATGCAGCTGTGCTTTATTTAAGTAAGAAAAATGTAATCTGCAAATAATCTTGACAGCTGTGGTCCATGTAGCACAGAAAACTTGCTGAGGGTAGCTCCTTAGGTAATTAATGATCTTGGATAAGTGTCATATATATGTGACAATGTTTGTTATTACTGCCTTCTTATTGCTTTATTGGCATCAGGAGACCAGCTAGGGATGTTAGGGGGTGTAGTCTTGATGTTATTGGCACAGAGAAGTCTGGGAAGCTTCCAACAGTTGTTAAGAAGAAATTGAATCTCTTTTAAAGTCCTTTCCAGCCTAATTTCTACCCAGAGATTCATGTGAGAGGCAAGTAACATCCTAGTAGTTCCCTAAAGTAAGCTGATTCTGTTTGCCACTTACATTTATATGATTCAACAGCTTTAAGTATAGAGAACAGTGTCCTACACTTCTTGTTCTCTATAAACAAGTCTGACTAATGTTAATGTTTAGGGGAAGATGTGCCTGTGTGTTTTTTCAGTGAAAAGTAACCAAAATGGGAAGATCCCAGTGCCTAGGCAGCTTTTTTTAATGTCCTGTTTATGGTAGTAATTACACTTTATAGCAGTCTCCATGTCCAAAAGCTTCCTTTTGGATGGGAGTTAGCTTTATTTTAAAAGCTAAAGTAACTGTGCATATAATTGGTTTTCCACCTGCCAACGATTTTGTTTCTAGGGGATTACAAAGCCTTTCCCTCTTGCCTTTGTACTCTGGAGATGAACTGTTTCTTCTGGTGGTAAGGAAGCAGGCTGCAGGAATTACTTGTAAAGGAGTTAGGAGCACAGCGTCTGCCAGATGTTCTGCAAAGGCACCACTCCCCAGTCTAGCATTTCTTGTGAAGATAGTTAAAATTTTGAGGGAGAGATTCTGAAAAAGACACGTCTTTTGGAGTGGGAGAGATTGAATGCAGAGTCAGACATTTCAGTGTGTGCTTGGTCTTGCCTATAAAAATGTATCTCTCTCCTCTTTGGTTTGCATTTCATTCTGAATTTGATTGTTTTCCAAATCTGAAAAATGAAGGTAGAGCTTCTAACCCATTTTTGCTCTTCTCTTGGATTGCAGTGAAACTTATCATTCCTTGGGTTGAGGTCCAGAAACTGGAAAGAACCTCCAACGTGTTCCTGACCGACACGGTCCGTGTCACCACGGCAAATAAAGAGCGCGACTTCTCCACCTTCCTCAATATCACTGAGGCTTTCAGAATCATGGAGCAGCTGGCAGATGTGACGCTCCGAAGGCTGCTGGATAATGAAATCTTTGAGCTGGATCCAGGCCTGCAGGATCCTACTCAGATCACCAAGAGGTAAAAAGCTAAACTGTTGTCTGAGCAGAGGATCAGTAGTGGGCTTCATGGCTTGGTGTGTTAGCTGGTAAGATTTCAAAGCTTTGTTTGATTGGATGCAAAAGAGCCTTCATAATGTGTTATGGTGTATCCAAAAGGTGCATTTTTAACTTGTATTCAAGATACATTTTTCGACTTTATATTCTTCCCTTAAACAATACAAAGTTTCAAAAGTGCTGTTCCCATAGAAGGGAAGATTGCAGCAAGGGATATTTTTCATCTTCCCTGAAGAGCAGCATTATTTTGCTTAGAATTTTGGTAATGTGTAGGCTTTCCTAGTGCCTTCAGTTCTCTGGAATTACTGCTTTTGATCATATTTGAAACATACAATTCCCATTAGTGTGATTGCCATAGCCAATTTAGCAAGCAGTTATAGGAATTAAAAAATACACAGTTGTGGAATTGCTATTGTCAGCTCTACCCCTTGCATCCCTGAAATGCATCTCTGCATTCCTCTCCCACTACAGAAATGCATTTGGCTCTCAGGGAAAGATTGATGGCTATTTCTCTGCTGGTAGCACAACACAAAACTCTGTGTTTTATTTGCTCTTCGAGAAAGGGGGAGGGAAGCTGCCCTGCGGAATTTTAGGTGGGCAGAATGGAATAGCCCAAAGTGGAATTTGCCTGAGGCATCAAGGCTAAGGTGCTGATTTAAAATACTACTCTTCTGAATGGGATGTGAGTGGATTAGTTATCTCCTCTTAGATCATGCCGTTTCTTGCTCTTCCTTCCTCTCCCTCTGCCAGGGATGTAAGGGGAATCATGGAGGTGTTGCTTCCTGACTAAAACCTAAGGAATGCATGGTATCAATTCCCAAAAAAGAGAGACCAGTAGCCATTTTATTGTTTCTGAGGGACATTTTTACAGTGGTGGTGGGCATGTATCTTCTGCAAAGTTTCATAATGGAATTTAAAACAATAAAATGGACTTCCTCTACAATTTCATATTGTACACACAGTAAAGAAAATCACTGACACTAGGATTTCATCCATGATGTTGCTGAAGAATTCACTTGAGGTGACACAGTGGTGAGCAGCCATAAACATCTTTGCAGGCTTCTTTTTAATAGCCACGGTTCCTTGGAATACAAGAGCTACCATTGTTTTTATACACTATATATGTGTATTGGGTTTTTTTTAACAATGTAGGCTTTTGGCTCAAGAGATATAGGGATATGTACTTTAGCTAATGTAGAATATGACTGTGACAGGTTGTATCTCAGCCCCTTTCCATGCTTTACTATTTCACCCTCCTCCTGCTTTTGGGCTGAAAAGTTAAATGCAAGAAGAGAAATCCAGAAGAGATCTAACAAAAATCTGGGGGGGAGATATTTTTCAGCATCTACCAATTTTTGTCATTGTCACTTCCCAAAATAGTCTTTGAATCAGGGATACTGAGCGGAAAGAAAGTAAAATCGCTGTTGTAAAGAAAAGTATAAGCTTAGTAATATGCTATAAAAAGGGGCTCTCAGGTAATCAACTTCTAAGTACTTTGTGGCATTTTTGAAAAGTAGTGTGTGTCTATTAGCAGTCAAGCAACAGAAACCATCACACACACTTATTCAGATAGGTTCTCTCTCTCTCTCCTTCCCTCCAAATACAGAAGAAAAAAGAAGGTAAAAGGAACAGAGGGAGAAGGAAGGACAAATATACCGGAGATTTCCTAGTCAAGATGTTCTCTAACCTGTGCTGTGACTTGGGATGGCAGAAAGGGAAACATGGAAGATACCAAAATCTCATTTCCTCTGCATGAATTAGGTAGTGGTTGGATAAGTTGCTGTTTCTGGTGCCCTTTGTCCCACTTCAGCAACCACTTTGATGTAAGGTGATTAAGCAAGACTGTAGTTTGAATAGTGGGTAAACTGGTTTTCAGTGTTAACATGTTTTGGGGGGGGATGTTGGACTTTTTTTGGTGTGTGAAGTTTTAGCTGCTGCTTTTTTTCTTGAAGCCGTTTTAGTACTATAAGAACAATTACTTTCCTCTTGATACATTCCCTCTAATTGTCACTGTTAATTCTTGTACATGATTTGGAAGCAAATAATAATCTATGAAAATGAAAGCAGACATACACATCATTGGAACTATTCCAGCTCTGACAAATTAATGAAGTTACTGTAGATGGCTTTTGTTTGCTAGGCTTTCTTTTGTGAGAAGCTTGTTTCAATATCGTTATTTTTTTTAGAAATACATTTTCAGTGCTGTCATGATCAGTATATTCTACAGTCTGAAAACCATAAACCTTTGCCATTCCTGAAGCTCTTGGGGTCATCTTGCTGAGCAGGGGAGGGATGGGACTCAGAGAGGCCGTGGGATTAGGCCCACAGCCTGTGACACAAATTATATCATGGCCAGAGTCGAACAAGTCAGTGTGCAACTTTTTGGGCTGTTTAATGAAATGATAAGGCACAGAACAGTGGATTATGAAGAGATTAATGGCAATTGAGGTAATTGCCATAAAAAGCAAAGTAAAGCTGATGTGTTTGGTACCAACAAATGCCATTTCTTGTAAACATATGTGTGTGCTGTACAATTTTACTGGAACATGTATGGTAACTATTTTTTCTTTTTTAAAAAGAAGGCTGCAGCAGTCTCTCATATAGGTTTCTTGTACTTCTAATTTCCATCTCTTTCCGGATGTAAAAATACCCATTGCATTTCTCAAATGTAGTGAGAAATTCTCCAGAGCAGAACCCACAATTTAAAAGCTTTAGTGCTGGTGTCAGTAAGGTTTCAGCAGTGTGATATGTTTTCCCAGGCTCTAACCACATCAGTTTCTTTCTTCATGTTTAACTGTGAATTACCAATGAGAATGACTTTGCTTCATGTAAAGGCAAAGAAGGTTGTTAACACTGATCTAAGCTCAATGGGAACTGTTTGAAGTATCCTGAGTAATAAATGTCACTTCAATCTGCATTTATTCCTTCAGAGAGGGAATCTGAGAGTGCTTTAAACCTTGAGCAACAAGGAGAATGTGACTAGAAAGAGCCTCCTTTTATTGCATTTCTGTAGCAGAAGGTTGGGTTTGGGTTATCTCTTTGTGATTGCCTAATGTGTTTTCTAGGATTTGAAGTAATGGGCATATCAGGATCCATACCAGCACTTCACTGTTCAGTCACTTAGACGTCTGTGGTCTAACTTAAATCTTCTGCACTTTTTGAGTCTGTCACTTCTTGTTCTACCCAGTACTATCGAGAAGATCAGAAATGCTCACTTTCTTTAGAGCAATCATTTGTGTATTTGGAGGTTGATGTGCATCTTCTTTCTCTTTTTTTTTCCTTTAAATGCACTGCCCTACTTCCACCAGGGCTTTCTTATCAATGTGGATTTCAGCCATTCTGGTCTCTCTTCTCTGGACATTCATCACTGATGACATATGGGGGCAGGTGCGAGGGGTGGGATGTGGGATTGCTCCAGAAACCCTGCCACTTCTGGGACTGCCACGCTGCATCTTGGTGGCCATGCACTTCTGCAGCCCACCACATGACCTCTTCCTCCTGTGAGCACGAGGCTGTTGGCTCTTGTTCAGCTTGTGATCCTCTCTAACTCCAAGGGATGGCTCCTGGTGGAGTTCATCTCCATGCTGCATTTGTGAAGCTTATGATGTACAGCTGAAAATACTTGTAATGCTTTTTTTTACACAACATCCATTAAATTTATGAATGTAGATCTGAACCTGATCACATTGTTATGTTCATTAGCCTCTACCAGCCTTGCATCAAGTGCAAGTTTAGTAACAAGCTCTTGATCCATGATACAGCTTGCTGGTGAACACATTGAACAGAAGCTAATCTGGGACAGACTCCCAAGGGGGTCCTCTTGATACAACCTTCTAATTTATTAGGAAGCCCTGAAGGGCTGTGTTTTGAGGTACTCTTTTGCAACTGTCTTGGTACAACAGTTTGTCACTTCTAGTTTTATTATTTCCATGAGAGGATATATCAAGACTTCCATAAATTTTGGCTAAAACATTCTTTGCAACTCCTTCATCTACAAGTCTAGTGTTCCTGCTGTGTAGGGGAATGATGTTCAGTTTACATGTGTCCTGACAAGTCCATGTTGGCTCAGATAACATCTCCTGGCTTGCTTATAAGAGCCCTTGCTTCTCACACAAATTTAGCAGTTCTTCTAATAAACAAGACATATATTGTTGGATGTGTTATTTACAAAGTATCTGACCTTGTGGAGTCTCAATAGCAAGAAGAATCTAGTAATCTGTCTCTTAAAGCAAGAGGTCAACAAGTCTGTTTAGATTTTAGATAGGCAGCAAGTGACTCAGCAGAGCTAAAATCTTGCCAAGTTGGCTTCTGCTGGGTTCAAACCACAGAAAAACATTTGACAGTGAGGACAGCATTTTAGGAGTCCTGATGCTTTTTGGCATTTTTTAGTCTTGTGTGTGTTACTTCCTTTAATTTGGAACTCTTGGAAGGTGACGTGGGGGTCATGCACAGGGAGTTACTGCAGTTCAGGCTTGCCGTTCACTTTGAAGTGCTGGAGTTGGAGGCAGTCCATGAGCCCGTAACATGCAAGTTGGGAGCTGCACTCAGAAGGAATTGCTGAGTTTTTTGAAAAGTAGGGAACAAGGCAGTTGCATCTTGTTGCCTTTTATTCTTCTGATGCTTGTGTAAATACTGAATAAACATTATTTTTACATAATGATAGCTTTCCTTTTTTCAGTTAAGTACCACTCAGTATGCTGCATTTCCTTAAAAACCAAACCGTCTTGGAAACTGTTAAGTGAGAGTAGAACTTTTCAAACAGGTGGGGGTGCAAGTAGAAAAATTGCATTTCTGTTTGGTGTTGGAGGTCTTGTGAAAGTCTAAATGGAAGCTGTGGGACTTGGTGACGTGGGCCAACTTTGTTGTATTATATTTGAACAATTGTCTGTCTTGTTTTAGGAGCTAAATTTGTTTGTGGGTTTTTTAGAGTTGTAGGGTTGGGGTTTTTTTAAACCAGTTCTAATTTTATTTGGCTGTGTTTATGAAGGGAAACCTTTAAGCCCTAGAATTTGCTTGCTTAACAGGAAGTATATTTGTGGTGTTCAACTTTGGAATAAAATGTCTTGAGCCTACAGTGGTAGGTGCTGACAGCATCTCATCCCTCTGCTACCATTTTTCATTCTGGGATCCCTCCTCCAAGCAGGCAGGCCCGTTTCAGCACTTGTTTCTGGGGCAGCCCTGGCTGTGGTGTGGTCTCTGTGGTGTCCCTCTGTGAGTCTGTGTGTGAGTCATGACTCATGGGGGGACAGGCAGTTCCAGGGATGTTGGGGTTGGCAGTCTTCCATGGGTACAGGGTGAGTGGAGGTGGGTACAATGCTGGTGAATTTACTTAGTTTCAGATCTGATATATGTCATTCCTCTTCAGCTAAAAATCCTGTGATTTGTTGTCTGAAAGGCCCTGCAGGTGGAGTCCACAGCCCCAAGAAATGCAGCAAAATCCTGAAAACTCAGAAACTTCAGATTTTGGAGCATAGGAAACAGTCAGCTCTTAAATAACAGACAACGTGTGCCTCAGTAGAGGTCCCACTCTTCCTATAAAGCCTCTTTTCACCTGAAGGTCGAGAAATCTTCACAACCAAGTAGATGCAGGGAGGCTCTTACCTTTCAGCACAATAGCAGGAGAGTACAGCTCTAGCAGACCTGACTGCAGATGCTATCAGCAACATTCATCTGTGCTGTGCAGAAATGGAAAATATTTTAGTGGTGAGTTAACTAGGAGGCATATCCTGATCCAGCTTTGTCACAATAGCAGATCGCTGCAGGCACTTATCAGAGTTGCTCTCACTGTGGAATTTTAGTTCAGGAGCAACCTTTTTGTCTTTCTTCACAAAGAGGGTTTTTTTTTTTTTTTCTCTGTGAAAAAACAGGAGACTATTTGTCTGCTTTATTTGGATAATATTATTAAGGAAGAAATGCTTGAGAAGGAAACAGAAGCTGAACGCTGGTGCTCATTCTGTCTTTTCTGTTGCTTGCAGATTACAGATTCTCCCTTCTCAGGTCTCAGTTTGTTCTGGATGGTCTTCCTCCCTGTTTCACATGGCTATGTCTTTTTCTATGGATTAAGCTAAACTGAAAAAAATCTGAAACCCATACAAACAAGTGATTTACTTATTGAGGCAGTGGCTTCATTTGTCTCAACTTATATTTTAACAGCAGGGCTGGGGTAGAGGGAAGGTGTCTGCAGAAGAGCAGGGTGAAGGAAGGAGTGGAGAGGGGATTTACAGCACCAAGGTACCACTCCCTGTTATGCTTCAGCCCACGCTTTAAATTCTTTCAGTGGCACAAAATCAAGCTTTTTTTTTTTTTTTTTCCCTAAGGTGAATCATGCTAGGAAAAATTTACTTGTAGTAAAGAAAATCATAGAATTTAAGCCCTAATGTTTCTGGAGCTGCTCTTGGTGAGCTAATAGCCATGGCCTGTTTATAATGTAATTGCATAGTTCTCTAAATTACTGCAGGCTTCTTCATTAAGACGGGAGAAGAAAAATAAGTCCCCAAAGCCAAGTCTGTATAACCATGGCTCAGTAGTGAAAGTTTCATTTATTTAAACTTCTCTTTCCACGTAAGTGTGGATGGGTGGCTGGAAGGAGGCCAAGTTCAAACTGAGTGTGGCTGGTGCTGTTGTTCCCAACTGAGTCTGTAAGTGACCTGAAACTGTTTTGCATTTTGAAACTGTTCTGAGGGCTTTCTGAGGCTGATGCCTCTGCAAGTTAGGGATTCCATCATGTAAATGCCACCATCATTAACACTTCTATTACTGAGCACTTTGGAAGTAGTCATTGAGCAAATGCATTACTTTTGGGTGCAGGTGCAAGTCCCTGGGGTGATGTTGGTAAGCTACGGTGAAGGGAAACAAGGAACATGAGGCTAATCTCCTTTGCTCAATATATCTTCATCAGATGAAAGATTTAGTTATCTCCTGGGCACTGAAATGTGTAACTCTTGTAGTCTGTAGTCATACAGCAGCCATAGAAAATGCATGGTTAAAAAATAATTAAAAAAAAGAAACCAAACCAGCAAAACAGGTGATTGAAATTAGTGTCCTTTCCCTTTCTAGTTACTATACTAGTTGCTTTTGATCTTATTGTTAAACAAGCAGTTATTGATAATGTTTTTCTTTTAACGTATTTCAAAGTTGCTTATATAGTGCTCTGTTCACGTAGGCACTGAAGATTGCTGTGCATGGTGTTTTTTTCTGTATTCCTTGCTCTTGGTGAGGCCAACAAGAAAAGTTAACCTCACACTGTATGTCCTGGCTTTCAGGATCTTTTGATTTGTTCTTGCTGCTTTTTCTTAAGGGACCTTGAAGCCAGAGCACAGAATGAATTCTTTCGGGCCTTCTTCAGACTGCCCAGGAAGGAGAAGCTGCACGAAGTTGTGGACTGTTCTCTCTGGACGCCGTTCAGTCGCTGTCACACAGCGGGGAGGATGTATACTTCAGACAGTTATATCTGTTTTGCCAGCAAAGAAAATGGCTGCTGCACTGTTATCATCCCACTTAGAGAGGTAGAGTTGTTTGTTTGTTTCATTTGGGGTCCTTATCTGCCTTTTTCTGCCCTAAGCTTTTGCTGCCGCTTGACTTACCTGCAAAGTGTTGTTTGATGGAAAGGTAGGGTGCTTGGGTCTATCCTGCCTACAGGATTCTTGTACAGCTTGTTCTTGGACTCATTAGGGCCTGAGCTCCTAAAACTATGGGTGATTCAGCACTACCCTCAAGGTGAAGTATGGACACTGCAAAAGAAGAGAACACTGCAGAAACAGAGTCTGCTTGGCCCAAGACTTGGACAGGGCTCCCCTCCCTGCTCCACAGACATGTACATCCAGCTTGATGTTGATGGAGACTGGCTTTGACCCATTCCAGCAATGCAAAAGCATCCTTGCCTGGCTGGCATCAACACAAGTGTTGAGCTCTCCCTCCACAGATAGCCTCTAGCAAACCTGTGGGTACTTTGTGGAGCTGTAGGGCAGAGAGAAGGAGGGGATGTTATGGGTGCAGTGATAGGCTGAGAGATTTCCATGAAATCAAGGGATGAGTTTAAATGCAGGGAGAGCTCAAAGGAAGGTTGTGGGAGTAGAACAGCAGAAGGAAGCTGTCAGCTAACACCTGCCTTATCTGCTGTGAATACAAGGCTGTTATCATCTCTTAATTAAAGCTTTCCTTTCATCCTCAACTAATAATAGAGTAACATCCAAATCATATCCTAATTGTAGCAACTTACCTTCCACTGTTGCAGAAACAGTAAACAATATGAGAACAGTGCTGTATACTTAATCAAAATTAACAAAATAACTGTTTTTCCCCATCTTCAAAGATGGGAAAGTAAATCTCCTCTTCACCCCCAGAATTTGATCAAATCGGTCCTTTTATAAATAATTTTTTTAATCATACACTTCTTTCTTATCTTTTCCCTCAGTCTGCTGTTTAGAAGTGGGATGCAAAGTAATTTAGGGAAAAAAAAGGCATCTGGGATACTTTTTGGCATCTACTTTGAACTTCTAGAGAGACCATGAACTTCAGGCCGTGGGATGTGTTTGATCAAGGAAAGCCAATATGAATAACCACATTTAAAGCATGCATATGAAATGCTGTGTTTTGGTACACATAGAATATTTGAATTTGTTTTCGTGGCTGTGGTGCCTAATGTGTTTTCTGTAATGTCTCTGGAAAAGGTAATCACTATAGAGAAGATGGAAGATACAAGCCTTCTCCCTAATCCCATCATTGTTAGCATAAGGAGTAAGACAGCCTTTCAGTTCATTGAGCTGAAGGACCGGGATACTTTGGTGGAAAACCTGCTCCAGAGGCTAAAAGAGGTGAACTCCAGCAACTCATTGCACTGCAACAACTTGCAAAATAACAACCAGGTACTGAATTTTTATTATTAATTCCATATGTTAATCCATTATTCCACTGTCCTGTTTTCTTTGAGGGGCCCTCAAACTGGTCTTGAGCCAATGCTTATCTGATGCCACCTTTAAAGACCTGGCTGGTGGGATAGAGGACACTCACAGCATAGCTGTGATTGACATGCTGGGGAGAGCCAGGACTGTAGTGGGCAGGTGCCCTTCACAGAGACCTCAACAGTCTGGAGGAATGGGCTGATAGAGACCTCGCAGAGTTCAACAAAAGCAAATGTGAAACCTGGCAAAATAAGCCCATGTGACAGGAGAGGCTGGGGACTGGCTGGTTGGAGAGCAGCTGTGTGGAAAAGGTGGAGCAGTCATGAACAAGTCAAGCCTGTAAGTCAGCAGTGTGCTCTTACAATGCAGAGACACAACCCCATATCAGGTTGTACTAGCAGGATTGTAACCAGCAGGTCATGAAATGTTACTATTCCCTTTTAATCAGCACTTAGGAGGCTGATCAGGAGTACTGTGTCCAGTTTTGACTCTGCTCGATTACACATGAAAAGCATTGATACTTTGGAATAAGTCTAGTGGAGGGCTGTAAGAAGGCCAGGGGCTGGAGTACATGCTTTTTAAGGAGAGGTAGAGGGAGCAGGGCTTCCTCAGCCAGTCTTCTGCCAAGTAGTGGGGAGTTGGAAGATAAAGGCAAGCTCTTCTTTGATGTGCCAGTTGAAAGACAAGCAGCCACAGCTTCAAGATTTAGCAAGGAAAATCTGAATAAATAAAAAGAGAGATTTCTCTCATGGTTAGGCAGAGACTGGACCAGGCTGCCCAGAGCAGCAGTGCACTCTGCTTTCTTGGAGCTACTCAGCTTGACGGGGCACAGACCCCAGGGCTGTGCAACCAGCAACCAGGGCTGAAGGCTCCTGCTTTGAGCAGGGGATTGAAAACAATAGCCCTCTCCAACCTAAATTGTTTTGTGATTTTTGTCTTTCAATCATAATAGTAGAAGACTGTTTGGTAGCCTGTCATCAAGGACACTTAGAACTGGCTAACAACTTTTGTTTTAAAGTAGCAACCCTTTTTTAGATGCAAAGAAATGACAATTTGTATAAAGTCTTGAGTAAGGCCTTTCCTCCTGAAAGGTGTTAAAGATTTTGATGCAAAAGGCAAAGGGTAACCCAGCTCTGTGTCTTGAGGGCAGTTCTTGAGTTCTTCTGTGTCTTGAGGATGTGGTTCTTAGCCTTTTCAGTCATCACCACTTTGATTTGGCACTGCAGAACAGCCTTGCCTTCGGATCCATGTGCACGCTGAGGGATGATGTGCCTGCATGTTTGGGAACAGAGGCTTCACAAGGGAAAGAGAGAAGTGAATGTGAAAAGGAGAACAATTACTTGCTTAATGCAGAAGCACTAAGGTCAGACTTTCATCAGTCAGGAGTACCAGGCCTTGATTTTGGAAAGGTATGTAACGTTTGGGGAAGCTGTAGGAGTTTTAGGTTCTATTTTTAAAAAAGGTGGAGTTACATTCAGACGGATAGGCATTTTTAGTAAAATTCACTCTGTATTGGTTGGAGAAGTTAGATATGGGATAGCAGCTTTTTTATTTGGTTGGGTTTTTTTCTTTTCCCTCCCTCATTTCATTCTGGTGAATATTTATAATTTTTATCCCTGTGTGGTGAATTAGATATGCAAACTGGGGAAAGTCGAAGTCCCTAGAGCAGGCTTCCCATTTCCATTGGTAATGGAATACCTCGTGGAATTTCTAATATGTGAAATGCTTTTTGTTTACCAGTTCTCACATGCACATGATGGGTTTTTTTAAAATATATCTTCTTGTTCCCAGTCTAGGGAGCAAATCAAAGAGAGCCTGTGGGATGACCATTTTGTAGAGTATGGCAGAACCGTGTGCATGTTTCGCACAGAGAAAATCAGGAAACTTGTTGCTATGGGAATTCCTGAATCCTTAAGAGGCAAACTCTGGCTCCTTTTCTCAGGTGGGCATGTTTAGAAATGTTGGCTGTAAGCATCATCTGATTCTGGACATGGCAAAACATTTAGGCAAGCAATCTCTCAAGGGCAATTAAATGTCCTTTACATGTAACGTGTGATACTACTTAAGGAAAGACATGGTCTGAACTGAACTAATATATGCAAGGAAGCACCCAGGTGGATCTGTAAAAGTTTTATCTCAGGATGATATCATTTGATGTACAGAAGAATCAAAACAACGTCTTTGTAAACTATGTAATTTAAAATTAGCATCATGTTTTCATAAAACAATGTTCATCTTCAAGCAGCAATTAGATTGTAGCATAAATACTGAGTTAGCCCTAGATAAATCAGATTATTGCAAAATAATGACAATCTCAAAGTTGGCAGACCTGCTCCTACTTCTCATTGAATGTTGGCAGGGCTTACAGAAACCGGAGATGGAAAAAAACAACTCATTTCATTGACAGATATGGCAGAGCCAGAATGTGCCTGCAGCATGATCTCAAGTTTAGTCCTTAATCCCATATATATGGCATATTCAGATATTTGTAAATGTGGAGCTTTTCCTCCTTGAAGGATGTGAAAAGTGCTGAGTGCATTTCTCCCAGTAATACGTGTGGGTGGTGGGACACTTGGAAGGGGTTGCCCCGAGAAGCTGTGGATGCCCCATCCCTGGAAGCGTTCAAGGCCAGGCTGGATGAGGCTTTGAGCAACCTGGTCTCATGAAAGGTGTCCCTGCCCCCAGCAGGGGGGCTGGAATGAGATGATCTTTCACCCATACCTTCAACCCAAACCAGTACTTTCTGCTGGACACATCTTTTGTTCAGTCAAGGTGTTTTGAACTATGCTGTGTCACGTAAGCTTTGCTAATACTTAGTTTTCAAGACGTGTATTCTGCTAGGACTTTGTCTTTTAGGTCTGGATATTCACAGACCTTGGGGAAAACCATCTTGCTTATACCCTTTTGAGCAGTAATGCTAAACACTTAGGTTTAGCCTTGTCCTTATCCGCTCCCATCTTCCTCCCTTCCTGCTGCCTTCAGACGCCGAGACGGATCTCGCCTCGCATCCCGGGTACTACGTCCACTTGGTGGAGGCGTCCATGGGCAAGTGCTGCATGGCAACGGAGGAGATCGAGCGGGACCTGCACCGCTCGCTGCCCGAGCACCCGGCCTTCCAGAGCGAGACCGGCATCGCTGCCCTCCGCAGGGTGCTCACGGCCTACGCGCACAGGAACCCCAAAATAGGATACTGCCAGGTGAGAAATCCCTGCGGGACCCTGCTCCCTGCCTTTTCTTCCCCTTCTTCCCACTCTCTGCTGTTCTCCTGGGAGCGCCTTTAATGGTGCTTTTGATAAATAACGCCCTTTTAGTTGGAAAAGTACATAATTGTAGGTATCAAATGTCGTTTTTCCTTGGGAAACAAGTGTATAGGCTCACCAAAAGGCTCTGTCCTTCCAACGATATTCCTTCAGCATTTTGCAAACTGCATTTATAGTTACAGGAGGGGAAAAAATTCTTTCTGATGCTTCTGTTTGTTCAAAAGTGCATTTCTTGGACAATACTTGGAAGCAGTGCAGGGTGAATTGGCCTGCACAGATGGCTTTTATGTAGAGCACTGGGACAGAGGCTTAATGAACCTTTCTGCCACTTTCTTCCAAAACTGATGATAAATGATGAAAGTACTTTGTCTAGCTGGCCAGCTTCTGATTAACATTAGAGTAGTCCTGATACTGGAATAGAGGGCAGTGAAAGCAGCCCCAAAACATCTTGCAGTATCAGTTACCTGCTTTGTATCTTGGCAAATCCAGTACTGTGCTTTTCTCCATTGTTTCCTATTGCTCTTATGAAAAGCAGTATACATCAGCTTGGAAAACTTGCTATGTCTTTGGGTTGCAATTATGTATTTACTGTCCATTCTCTCTTTTTATTGCTGTTTTTTTCTTAGTTCTTTACATCCTGTTAGGCTACTTTTGTCTCTATAAAAATAGCCACAGTTGAGCTTTTGTCAGTAGGATTTGCTGCCACTAACAAATCCCATTTTCTTCTTTGCCCTTGTAAGTCTATGAATATTTTGACCTCCGTGTTGCTGCTGTATGCCAAAGAGGAAGAAGCCTTTTGGCTGCTGGTTGCTGTGTGTGAGCGGATGCTGCCGGATTACTTCAACCACCGAGTGATAGGTGAGCTCCTGGTCCTTGTCTTGCACACTGGGAAGGGGCAGCCATATGGCACAGGGGTGGGGAAAATGCTCAGGGTCAGCTGAGGTCCAGACCTCATGGATGAGGTGCTCCATCTACTTGTGTGGTGTGCAGGGACAGCAGCAGTGGCTGCTCAGATTCCAGCCAGGGTTGGTCGTGGTCTGAAGGGTTTGAACTGCAAGATCTGTAAATATATGCTCCACGTTACAGTTTGTTTTTTTCTTTCCTGTTGGTCAGAAGGTGGTGACACTTCTGCCTCTCACATAAATAGAAGAGCTTGCGGGTCTTGGCTCGTTGTATGTAGTGTTAGAGACTCGAGCTGTTTGAGATGAACCTAGGAAAGATGTGCTTTGTGACCTGAACTGTCTGAATTGTCTGGCTGCGGGAGCAATGCAGGCTTCCATCTACACTAGCCCTTTGTAATGAGGGCTGATACAAGTCTCTCTGCCATGCACTGCATATGCTGTGTCTCCTGTATAATGCCATTATTTTTAAGATTGTTGTGCAGACTGCCTAATGCACAGAAAGAGAGAGGCAGAGCAGTATTTGTTCTTTGCAGTCACTTTCCTTGCAGAAATGTTTGATAGCTTTTCTGTTTTTAATGCTAACCTTAGTCCATAGCTGCAGCATCTGCTGTTACGCTGTGGCAAAGAGAGGGACCAGGGTCACGTGTGAGGAAGTGAAGATAGAAGCAAATCCCTGGCAGTAGTGGTTTTGGGAGCTAGAAATGGTCTGGGCACTCTTGTGCTGCCTGTGGAGTGGAAGGAGACATTTGAGAACATTTCCAGTCTTTTCCTTGAAGGATGGGGTTGTCATACCTCCCTCTAGATACTGTGTCACTGCTCAATTTCTGTCTTGTCACTGAACTGGCAAGAAGGTAAGTTAAAGCTGAGTTAGTCCAAAATTTAGCTAAATGTTTAGCATGTTTTGTGGTGCTTTGAATGCCATTGGTATTTTCTGGTAGTGGACTGGGCATTTTAAGTGTCCTGCTTGTCAGAATTTTTCTTCTGGTCTCCAAACACGACTGAACTGCTATTTTGATAATTGACTTCCATGTTTGTCTGTCTCTTTCCTTGATTAAAGGAGAAACACAGCTTTATCAGTACTCAAGCATTTCTAGATATCAACAGTGTGCTGTGGATTACTCATAACTTTGATGCTTGCTCAGTTATTGCCCTTAAGTAGCTTTCTCTGCCCAGCCTAATGAGTTGTCTCACCTGGCCAGCTGTATCCCTGCCTTGAGTTGTTCTTAATTTGTTCTTTGTATCTTGCCTGTCACTTGCCATGGCTACAGCCTGAATTAAGTGCTGAAAGTTTTGGTTGTCCCGTCTCTGTTTTCTGGCCCTTTTTACCCCAAGAAAAGAGTACTGTGTCTCTGTACTGCCATGGCTCACCACAGTGTGAAGAGCCAGGAGTTCAGCCTGGAAGTTGCTCTCCCTGGCTGAGTGGCACTGGTGCAGTTTTGCAGCAG
This sequence comes from Phainopepla nitens, assembly GCA_013400175.1. Lineage (NCBI taxonomy): Eukaryota > Metazoa > Chordata > Aves > Passeriformes > Bombycillidae > Phainopepla > Phainopepla nitens. The sequence continues at coordinate 19,049 of VXBQ01011416.1, read as the reverse complement.
GATTGCTTCACTGAGCACTTACTTCTGCAGCTCTGCTTTACTCTAGAGCTCAATGTGCCCAAATCAGTGCTACTGATCTTCTCCACCCTGCCCCTCCTCTGGTTCCTGTTGCTTGAGTTACTGTTCTTGGCTCTGCATTTCAGTCGACCTTCTTTTTGATTTGCAACTAGCTCTTGTCTAAACTTTGTCTTGTTTCTTCCTGCATAACACTTCCAAGACCCAGCTTTTCCTCTTTGTGTGCCCTGCCAATACTGTTGTCCAAATTTTGATCTCTCAATAACTTTGGTGATCTCTGACCTCGCTACCCGTCACTGTGCTTTTCCTCTTCAGTGTCAGCCAGTAATCTCTACAGTCCAAACAGCTACCGAATTCATGACCTTGGTAATAACAGGCCTTCTTAGCTTCCTTTCATCTCAGACCTTTTCTTTATGACTTTCAAAATCTTCTGTTTATTTATGTGTGTGTTTATTTAGTTAGTTAGAATTTTTGCTTTCAAAACGTAGGCAATTCAGTCCTAGTCAACCTTTTATCTCCCTCCTTCAGCCTTGCCAGCTCTGACCCCTCTCACAAGCTTTTTCATTATTTCACGGCTTGCAAATGGGAAAAGCCTGCAGGCAGGGCTCCTCCTTCAGGAATTCCCTCTGTCCTTCTCCTCTCTGCAATGCATAGAGGAAATTATAAGCAGATAGTGCAAGATAGAAACAAGTTGTATATGGGTCAAGAGTGGTGGCAAGGGTCAGGCATATCCTGTTCTCGAGGACCATGACTTTTCCACCCCTGCATAAACCATCAGGGCATCTTACCCCACTTTACCTGTTAGACTATCATCAACTTGGCACTGTAATTCTTGAAACGCTGAAAACCTTATTCCATTTCTCTGATTTGCCTTTTCAGGCCTGAAGATGTCATTTATTTGAATCTAAGGTCATCATTTTTCAAATGCATGCCCTGGTATTTTCCTGCCTCATTATGGTCTCATGCTGTAATACAGATTCATTTGCTCAAGATCTCATGTTTTCTGGGAGCCTAATGAAAAAAATGGACAGAAAAATCCATTTTAATATGTCTGCTTGACTTTCACCTACAGTGGCAACACTTCTTATAAGAAGATCTGCGAAAGATCTGGGCAGTGTTGCATGTTCCTTTTAATGCTCTGGTTTTTGCCATTGCTGTCTCTGAGTCTGGAATTATCTATTCATATATGTCTTGACTATCTGTCTCTGGCTTCCTTCAAATACCTCTAAATCCAGCTCTGCATTTTGGGTCTGTGTTAACTATGGCTATTAAATTGTTTACATTAAGCTTATTAAAAAAACTCAAACAAAAATTGCCCTCTGTTGAGTAACTCCAGTCCATTTTTCTCCTTTTCTTCAATCTTATGGGAGGCTTTTTCTTCAAAGCATCATGCTTGATGTGTTTCTCAAAAGCTTTTTGGATGTCCATGGGCTTTTATTTTTGATTTGTGGTGCTGTAATGTTTGTTCAGTCACCAGCAGAAGCTCTTTGTGGCCTGATGTGAAAGGTTCTAAGACACAGAAATGTCATAGCTATTTTTTTTCCCTGTGATTCAGATGCAAAGCCAAAAGATGCTGGCTCTCTGCCACAAATTGTCCAGGTTATATTCTGCTTTTGAACAACAGAAGCTTTGAGTGCTAGGGATATATATGTGTCAGCAGTTGAAATGGTGTCCTGATATTAGCAGAATATGGACTATAAGAAAGAAATGAAACAACTTGAAAAGAAAGACAAAATAATTCAAAAGCTAACTGCATTTTGTATTTGGGGATATTTTTAACTTGTGATGTCTTTGGCCAAAGCCCTGATATGGCAGATTTGGTTTGTAGACACAGTCCACTTCATTGAGAAGAAACTATATTGATTCTATAACAGCAGCTGACAAAGCAGAACTGAGCTAGTAGCTAAACCAGAGCCCAGATCTGCTCCTTTTGGAAAGACTGGTTGGGACAGTTAGGAAATCTTTTATCTGGGCATTGCAGAATTTTTTTTGTTCTTTATGTGTAGATATGTATGCTTGTAAGTATGTATTTGTATCAGTGCATGTACTTTTGTGTAAATATTATTCTTCTTGCTTGGTCTGTGTAGCCATATTTGGACTTCCATCATATATTTTCTCACTTTGAGCAAAACATTTGCTGCCCACTTGCTTGAGTACATTCATTGGAGAGGAATGTGTACTGTCTTACTTTTACTGCATAGATCCCAAGTGGAGCAATAAAATGCTTTAAGATTGCTTTTGCTAGCACTTAATTATTATGTGCTCTTGTAGCCAAGACCAACAGCTCCTGGTGTTGCTGTTTCATTGCACCCTAAAGGCAGCTAAGAGAATCAACACACTTTTTGCAGAAAGTTGTACAGTAAGGATTATGGACACAAGGCTTGGGCTAAGATCACAGCAGGAGATAATGGCATTTTTTGTTGTTGTGTATCTTGCTGGTTTAAATTTTAAGAAAGTCTTGCAGTTAATAGTTGACAGCAAGCTGATAGCCTAAAAAAATATTTTTTCCTGTGTCAGTCCTGGCTAATACTGTTCCTTTATGCCTTGTAGGTGCTCAGGTAGACCAGTCAGTGTTTGAAGAGCTTATAAAAGAGCAGCTTCCAGAGCTGGCTGAACATATGAAGGATCTGACAGCCCTAGCTTCCATCTCTCTTTCCTGGTTCCTTACCCTTTTCCTCAGCATCATGCCTCTGGAAAGTGCTGTGAATGTTGTGGACTGCTTCTTCTATGATGGCATCAAAGCCATTTTCCAGCTGGGCTTGGCCATCCTGGAAGCCAACGCTGTGGATCTGTGCAACAGCAAGGATGATGGGCAGGCCCTGATGATCCTGAGCAGGTACGGGCACGCAGGAGAGCTCCTTCCATCACAGGCTGTTCTGCCCCAAAACAAAGGCATTGCTCGGTAGGCACTGGGGCCCCTCTGTGTCACCCTGCTGCTGCTGCTGCTGCTGCTGTCGCAGTGTCTGCCTTAAACAATGGCTGTGTCCGTCGGACGAGATGTCCTGTGAAATTTCCTGGCACTGCCGAGACATGCATCGCCTGCGTCAGTGTGCAATATTTACTGCTGCTCTTCGTGCCGTCCCTAGACCGACGGGCTTCCTGCTCCAGACTTCAAGGAGACAGAAGTTTTCTTCCTTGGGCAGCATTTAGTCATTTGGCTGGCTTGCTGTTCCTCAGATGAGTAATCACAAGGGCATTTTTGCCAAGTCTAGCTTGCCCAAAACTCAATTTATTTCTAAGTCTGAGCCATAAGACTTACTTGCTTTATTTAAATTGGGAAGAGCACAGTGCAATGTGATCTGTGTTCTTATATATTTCCTCCCATCAGGTTTTTAGAGCACATCAAAAATGAGGAAAGCCCTCTGCCACCTATTGGCAATCACCATGCATTCTTCAGTGATGATCAGGAATCCTCTCCAGCGACTGAAATAGCAAACCTCATTCATGACTCCTATGAGGTAAAATAATTCTTTGTATCTACTAGTCAGTTAAGTTAGAATTTTAAAGAAAAAGGTTAAATTCAGCTTGGTTGCTTTGAAAGTTAATACACTTGGTTACAGATTCCTTGACTAAAGTGCTCTCATGCACAAGACTAGGTGTAGTATGAGTACCTCGATTAATTAGAGACTGGTATGCTTTTTCTTCAAGGGTCTCACTGCACTTTAAAAAGCTGTATTTCCAATTAATACCAGTATCAAAAAATACAACACAAGCAATAAACTTCTGTTCCTCCCTTACAGAAATTTGGAGACCACTCTGTGGAACAGATAGAGCACATGCGCTACAAACACCGGATTCGCGTCCTGCAGAGCCACGAGGACACGACCAAGCAGAACGTGGTGAGCAGGGTATATTTTGACTGAGGTAACCCAGCATTGCCTCTGGAGACACATGGGTTTAGTTTTTAAAATGTGCCACCAGGTCTTGAAAAATCATTGCTGACTCTGCCAAAAGCTCTTTCCTGGGATGCTGATGGTTTTTCTTTGGCAGCCGTGTGCATGATGATGATTTAGTGTGGCTTTAAAGTTCTGACCAACTGCAGGACTGTCCAGCCCAGCACCTTATCTGTGGCTGTGGCCAGCCCTCGGCAGATGCCTGGGGAAGAGCGTGAGGAGAGACTGCACCACGCGATGCGTCCCCGGCCTCTGTGACCTGTAGCTTAGGGACTTCCTGTCTTTGTTTCTAATAGCCCTTGAGGGATTTCTCTTTTCATGGATCTGTCCAACTGGTGAACCTAAAGAAGGGGGAAACAGCACAAAGATTTGTTAACAGTGGTTTTCAGCTGCTCCACTTAAGTACAGCATGTGAGCCTGCCTGTGTCAGTGATGTCGCTAACATGATTTTCTTTCTTTTTAAGCTCCGAGTTGTCATCCCAGATGTTTCAATTCTTCCTGAAGATTTAGAGGAATTATATGACTTGTTCAAGGTTGGTCTCCCTGAAAAGCAGGGGATGCACCTCTTTGAGGCTTCTTTGGGCGTAACTTCCAGCTGTTGCTTGGCAGTGCAGCACTGACCTGTCCTCTGCCTGGACTGTGCTCCCTGGGTGGGATCTTGCCATTTTGTCCTTTCTGTGGTTGTTAAAGAGGAATAGTAATGTACTGGTTCTTCAGAGAACTGCTCCAGAGTTTCTTTCTAACTTCCTGCTTGGAAATGGTCCCTGACAAGTTAGGTTCTGTTAACTTTCACATGCAGAATAAATTAAATATTATGTAGCTCTGCTCACCTTTCTGTCAAGCTGATGTTTGATAAAACTTACAATAAAGTTGGAGACAGGGACATCTAAGCTTATACAACTATACTTGATTCAGAGATCTAAGCTGTAATTATTTCCCTTAGTGAACCATTTCTTCTGTGTGTTGTTCATAGCCATAAATACTGAGAATATGGCTGTGGTATATTGTTAGTGTTACACAGCTTTGTCGACAAGAGCAACTGTATCCTGCCTCCATTAGTGGTTGTAAGATGATGCAGCTGGGGCTTGGTCTTCAGTGCTTCCCTCCTGCTCCTCTCTGCTGGTTTTCATCTTTGACTAGCTCATGCTCCCCTAATTTCATTTTCAAGTAGTGATTCCTTTTTTGTTATTTCCCTTGCTCTCCCAGGGACAGGCTGCTTTGTTGGGACTCTTTGTTTTGCCTGTCCCTAACAGAAGACTAATGGTACAGTATCCAAATGGAGAGGTCTGAGAGAGAATGAATGAGCAGGTCAAGCCTACGCTTACTCCATATTTTTTGTGACCCTCTGTACCTTTGGCTGCTGGGGGACAACGTGGCTCAGATGCAGTTAAACAGAGTTTCAGTAGCCCGCAGTGAATTTTTTTCAAGAATCTGCCCAGTCTCCCTTAATGTTTATTAATTATCCATTGGAAACGGTGAGAGTGGCTGGCTGCTCTGATGAAAGATTTGCTTTTTCACACGGGAATGGTCTTGGTATCACTATGACACCTAGCACAGAGCAAATTTTGAGCATGTTACAGCGTAGTTTGGTGTGGGTGCCTCTTTCTGCTGTCTGCTGCTGCGCCCCGCAACAGCCGCGCTCGTGTCCCCGATTTCTCCTAGAGGGAACACCTGATCAGGTGCTACTGGGAGGGCAGGAGCGCGGTGCCGGAGCGCCACGACCCCAGCAGGCCATACGCCGAGCAGTACCGCATCGACGCCCAGCAGTTCGCCTGCCTCTACCGCCTGCTCTCGCCCTGGACCTGCGGGGAGCACACCGACCTCCTGGCCCACAGGACCTTCCGCCTCCTGGACGAGAACATGGACCGCCTCATCGAGTTCAAGGGGCTCGCCAGCTGCCTGGGTATCGCCCCACTGCGGGCTGGGGGCACGTGGGGGGGACACGAGTGTTAAAATGCCACCCAGCTGGCAGAGAGGATGGTTTATAGGGCTTGTAATCACCCATATCAGTGACCTGTACTCATCTTTTTGTGTTTCAATCACCTGAAGTCAATTTGATTTAAAAGACACCCTGAGGACGTGATTGAGCGTTGTATTACAATATTTGATTTCTCAGACAACAGTAATTTTGTTGAAAATCTTGTATGAGTAAAGAGTTACACTTGGGTGTGCACAGAGTGCTTGGAAATCGTCTCTACTGAGTTGTTGCTCTGAGTATACCTCTGAAATCTCACGGTACCTCTTTGAAACTGCTTCTTGAAGACAACCTTGCACAGCTGACTGCTGCCTGCCTTGAATGTTGACAGTAAGCAGAACAAAAAAAATCTGGCCAGCAGAGCCTGAGGGCTGTGCTAGGGTTGGTTTTGATGCCACCAGATGCCCTAATAGGTGAGACTGCCTGTCCAAAATCTGGCTGAAGAGGAAGTGGCAGATCTCAACTGCTGTCTGACCTCAAGTGGAAAAAACTGGAATTCAAAGCTTTCGTAAAAGTCAATGATTTTGTATTCTTTCCACTTAAAATTTTTAGAATTTTTTATGTGAACACTAAGGCACCCTCTATTCTCTTTTTATTTGATTCTTAGAGGGATACAACTTTTGATTTAAAGTTCTCCACAGTATTTGAGTGCATTTGAAAGTTTAGAATCTTATTTTTACTCGTCATTGAAAATGTGAATTATACTACATGTGAAATAATTACCTCCTTTGGGCTTACTCTATACAGCAGTAAGGGCTGAAGGGGAGAAATACTAAGAATATGATGTCCCCAACATTATCTGTCTCTCCTCTCTCACATTTCTGTAAATCCGTGGCAGCAAGCAGCCTTCACTAGATTCCCTGCCATCCTCCTTGATATTTTCAAATGATGCTGAAGCTCCCTAGGGTTAGGTGCTCCCAGTCTATTTCACAAGAACAAAGACCTCACAAAACAGATGGCTGTCACCTGCTGTTCCTCACTGACAGGCAGTACCTAAAGTTACACACTGGCCGTATGTTTACTGTCCATGTAAACAGTTATCCTTTGTGCACAGAGAGATGCCTGATTTATTTTAAACTGTGGAAGTGAATTTATTTTAAACTGTGGAATTTATTTTAAACTGTGGAAGCTCTGGTTCACTTCCTTCTTGTTCTTTATTTTCCTTGCAGATGTTATGTATAATGGAGAAATGAATGAAAAGATAAAGTTACTATATAAGCTGCATATCCCACCAGGTGAGAAATCTGAAAGGAAATTAATACCTCAGTTTCCCCAAAAAAATCTCTTGCTTTTGGGGAAAAGCTGCTTAATGAAGAACCCCATCTTGCTTCCTTCCAACTGGGAGCATACAGGATGTGCATTTGTAGTTACATTTTACAAATTACTCTATTAATTACAAATGGAACATTTTTGGATGAAATGGTATGGATTACAATGTCAAAGGTCACACATCTGTTGCAGTCAGAGATCTTTTGCAGCCAATTATATGGTTACTTCCAGGCAAAATATGAACTAACATTTTTGAATGGCTTGTACTCCATGTACAGTAGAGTTCTCCTTGTATGTCTTGATCCACTTTTGATTAGGTGACAAAATTCTGTGGTAGTTTTCTGTGCAAAGTTTTTAATTAAATGTGCAGTTCTTGGCAAGCTTCCAACTGCAGCACCAGTCTTACAGGAACATAATTCTACAGTATGGTTTAATGAAGTACCTAAAAGCATTTACAAAACATTTTTGCACACACAATTACTTCGCCTTCTTAAAGTATGTCAATTTTAGAAAAATAAATACCATCATGCTGAATTCAAAGGATTAAATTTGTCACGTTTCTTGGATAGCTCTTACAGAAAATGAACGAGACAGCCAATCACCATTAAAGAATCCTTTGCTGTCAACATCAAGACCACTGGTCATTGGAAAATCAAACGGTATGCCCAGAATTGTTCTCTAATGTGAGTGCATGAGATAACCAACTTTCCACCTGTGATCCCTACCTTGTTATCTCTGCTCTCTGGGGTTTATTTTGAAATGCAAATTTACTCCAGTGACTTGAAAATTAATTCTTCTTTTTATGTCTGCTCCAAAAAAGGTGATGCAGTAGATTACCAAAAGCAATTGAAGCAGATGCTGAAGGATCTAGCCAAAGAAAAGGATACTAAAACTGAAAAGGAATTGCCAAAAATGAGCCAGGTATGTACCTTAGAGGCTATACTCTGTTTTTAAAGAAGTGCACTCAAAATGAAATTATTGAATTCAACAGTTTGGTTCTTTCTCATGAAGTATAACTTCAGCCTGAACTTGGATTCCATCCTTGGGCATTGAGGATTGGGCTCCTCTGATCCAGGGAGCAGGTGCATAAAAACTTTCACTTTCAAAAAACTACCTTCCTAGCAGTTCCCTCTGTGCAGAGTGGCTGGTGAATGGAATTTCAGATTCACCCTCACCTGCAGCAGAACATGGAACCAAGCAGGCTTATGCAGGCTGGAAAAAGGCCTCCTCCTCCTAAGCTAAAGAATTCCCAAGAATGCACATTGTTCTATCTTCCCATACCTCCTCTGCACCAAACCAGTAACTTCTTAGTCCACCGTACCTGGAACTTGCCCTGTCTTAGCCAAACACTGACTAGAACTGCAGGAGAACAGCTGAAGGCTGTCATGATCTTACCCTCTGTTAGCTAGTGCCAGTAGCTTTCTGTGTTGTTGGCATAAGGAAAGCTACTGGAGGGAAAAGGGCCCCATATTAATAAAACAGATGTACAGACATGCAAAGAAAGATGGGAGTGCCCCCAGAATCCCCTCTGTGCTTGTATTGCTAAATGAAGTTTTTAAATGGGTGGCATGTACCTAGCCTGTCAGCTCTGCAGGGGCTCATGATCTCATAAAGGCACCATCATTTCACTGAGGGCTCACAGGTTTCCTAACAGGATATATGGAGACATCCTCTCTAGCCTGATAACCACCTGCGATGGGTGAGCAAGGGAGAGACAGAAAGGAGCTGGGCAGGGAAGATCTCTGAAGTGTTTCAGAAGAGCTGGGAAAGAGGGGAGAGAAACAGAAGAATGGAAGTTTGCTTGCAGGCCTGTGGATGGCTACTTTGGTTGTACCCCACTCGGTGTAGCAGCCACCAGTAAGGGATCATCCCTTGCCTTGTATCTCACTTGCCCTTAGATCATCTGGCAGGTCCCGACTTCCTTCATCAGGGCATCAAAATACTTCACTGCCCTCTTCCCTTTCTGGTTTCAGCACAGGGTTTCCTAGCACCACTGGAGGTTGAAATCCCTTCACTAACGTTTTCTTAAAAGCAGGCAGAAGTTATAAAAGAACATATAAAATGTACACAGCATTCCTCCTGCCTTTGCACTACCGTGCCCCGCCTGACTCCTGCAGTGATCCTTAGCGTGGCTGTTCCAGACTTTGATGCTGGATTTTCATTCTTTACAGAAGGAGTTCATTCAGTTCTGCAAAACGTTGTATAGCATGTTTCATGAAGATCCAGAGGAGAACGATTTGTATCAAGCCATTGCCACTGTGACCACACTGTTACTTCAGATTGGAGAAGTAGGACAGAGGAGCATCAGCTTGGGGAGCGGGTCAGATGAGTTCACTGAGGACTTACAGCCCGAGGCCTCTGCTTCAGACCAGGATGCTGTTTTTACTGACACTGTGAAGACCCCGCACAAAGACTCACAACCTTCACCTTTGACTGAAGGGGACTGGACTGTCTCTTTCGAACATATTTTAGCCTCCCTCTTGACTGAACAATCATTAGTAAACTTCTTTGAAAAACCCTTAGAACTGAAACCAAAGCTTGAGAATGCAAAGCTAAATCAATACAGTCTCAGAACAAATGGAATGAGCTGCCAGTCACGGAGTGAACATGCAAAACCAAGCACGCAGTAGCAGCAAACGTTAAAAATGAAATGCACTGAAATTATGCCAAAGGACATACTGTAAAAGGCTTTCAGTTAGCAGTGGACTTCTGGTATCCAATTTGTTGGTCTGTGGTTTTCAGTTTAAGAGCTTTAAAAGCTAAAAGGGTGTGTAGGTTTGTTTTGTGCCATTGACTTAGGTTCTTGTTTTGAATGTAAAAAGAAACATCTGTCTACAGTGTGAAGACACTGAAGCCCTCTTCCACACTGGGAGAGCAGAGGCTGGCTCCAGTTGTCTTTTTTTTGTAAGCAGGGGAAAACATTCTAATCTGCTGTCCACAGTTTGTTTCAGTTGCTTTTTTTTGCACTAATACTGAAAACTGTTTCAATGCTGGTAATTGAAACTATTTTAATATATTTGATTGTATTCCAATTTTTATGTCTTGCTGAAATGTTAAGTGTACATGGACTGTGCTTCTGATGTTGGTCTGTGAAAACATGCACTTTTCAATAAACCTTTTTTGTACAAGCCTGGCATTGACAGTATTTACTGGTTTAGGGAAGCTAAGCGCCTTTAGTCCCTACTGCTTTAAACAAATACCCTGAGGTGCTATGATCACTATTTCACTAGTCCAACCCCTGTTACCGTGTTGCACACTGTCTCAGTTTGAAAGACAGGTGTCTGCTAGGGAAGGCAGCAGCCTCCCTTGGAATGGAGAATGTAAACCTCCTCCTTCTGAATTATTATAATTTGGAGATTAAGGGGCTCTCAGGCAAAAAGATATGAGGATAGAAGTAACAGTTCTTTGCTAGTATGTTTAGCAAGGCAAACAAACTACAACAACAGTAGCATTGATAACAAACAGAACCAGGACCCAGTGAGGGCCTTCTCAGCCAAGAGGGGAGAGGATGGAGGAGAGGCTTTGCNGGCTCCCTCTTACAGTGAGGCAGGTGATAATAAGGTCCCGAGCCAGTGGCTGCTCTCACAAGCAGAGGCTCACCCCACAGAAGAAGCAGCAGCTCCGGGCTGGGTTATGGTGAATTCCTTTCCCCAGGCACCAGCAGCTCCGAGCGTCCTCCTTTGAGGCCGCAGAGCAAGAGAGCAGCAGCCCCCAGGCCTGTCCTTTACCTGCCCAAAATCCCGTGGTATCTCCCCTCTCCGAGAGAAGCTCTCTGAGAAAACGAAGTGTAGCCAGATGCTACTCTCCTCTCCTCTCCTGACTTCAACCACCCATAAGTACCAAGCAGATAGTTTTCTAGCAACTTAGGGCAAAAAAATTCTGTAAGTAAAAAAAACCAAAAAACCCAACCTTAAACACACAGCTGCTTTGGGAGAAGCCTACTAACTGTGCCTAAGAGGCCAGTGGGGCGTATCATCCACATGAGATTACACACATGAAATACTGATCTATCGGTTTTGGTTGAATTTATCTTATTTTGTTTTTAAACAAACTTGACCTATGTAAAGGCTCTTTAATACCCAGAACAAAACAAATCCACCATGACTCTGCCATCCACAAAGAACATTTGAAGCTCCTCCTTATTCCATTCACATGTAACCTAAGTCTAGTGTATCTTTAATTAAGAAAATTACACCATTATGTTCAAATTCAAAGAAACCAAGATACTTTAAAAGACTGGTACCTGTTCAATTCTGTGCTCCACAGTTGAGAACTTGAAGAGACTGGACAATAAAAATAACAACTTAAGAATATAGTTTATCTTTTTATTGTAATTGAAAATCTGTTTAATTTTCATCCACATTTACTGTCTGTAGACCTGCAAAACAAGACATTTTATCACCACCTGTTGGATATATGGAAGTCTTCCCAAGAAAGTACACCTACAGTTTCAAGGCTAGTCTGCTGATCTACTTCTGGGAGAGCAAACTATAGAGACAAGTTTCTCCAAACGTTAAAACAAAAACTTAGTTGCATTTACAGAATGATTTTTCTCAGATGACAGGCAGAGAGAGCTTAACCTGACATCAGAGGACGGGCTTTACATGGGAAAACAAACTTTAAAACTACCCTAGCGACTATGGCCCGCATTTTTCAGTCTCTCAAAATTTACATGATCATTTCACTTCATTTTAATGTGGATCAGGAGCCCTGTTCTCTACAGCAGAGCTAGGTTAAGCCAGTGGTTTGACTCTTGCAGCGTGCTTTTCTGAATTTCACACTGCAGGAGAAGCTGTCAGGCCTTGCTTCCTGTTCAGAGAAACAGGGCATGGGAGATGCATGAAGCTTCCTCACCTTTGAATGTTGTGACTGGTACGTAGGTAACCAGAGTGTACAGCTTGTTGGGTGAATCCTCATCCTCATTGCGCTTTCTGGACAAACGCACACGGATACGGTAAGGAACGTTCCTAAAATGATGAAGATGGCAGA
>VXBQ01011412.1:14888-29018 GCA_013400175.1 Phainopepla nitens | reverse complement strand
CGGACATCCATCTGTTCTGGTGTGGGATCCTGCATGGGCTGCAGGTGGATATTCCTCCACCATGGACCTCCATGGGCTGCAGGGAGACAGCCTGCCTCATCTGATCTTCACCACAAGCTGCAGGGGAATCTCTGCTCCAGCAGCTGGAGGGAACATCTCCTGCCTCTCCTTCAGTTACCTTAATGTCTGCAGGACTGTTTCTCTTACATATTCTCACTCCTCTCTACTCTGGCTGCAATTGTTCTTGCATAATAAGTTTTTTTCCCTTCTTAAATCAGAGAATCATAGAATATACTGAGTTGGAGTGGACCCATGAGGATCATTGAGTCTAGCTAGCCCTGCACAGGACATCCCAAGAATCATACCACGTGCCTGAAACTGTTACCCAAATGCTTCTTGAATTCTGTCACGCTTAGTGCTGTGACTGCTTCTCTGGGGAGCCTGTTCCAGTGCTCAGCCACTTATGGGTGAAAAGCCTTTTCCTGATATCCAACCTAAACCTCACCTGACTCAGCTTCATGCCATTTCCTCAAGTTCTGTCTTGAAAATGAAGAGGTGGGCATCTCCTCCTCTGCTGTTTTCTCACCATGGCTGATGCACTCAGCCTTGGTCAGCAGCAGGTCCATCTTGTAGCCATTTGGTGCTTGTTCAGTTGAACCTGGGGGACACTTCTTGAAGCTTCTCAAAGAAGTCACTTTGCAGGTAGCAGGTCCCACTCTGCTACCCAAACCTTGCCAACATAGACTCAAATATACTAACCAACAAGTTTCCTTTTGATCAGCAGTTCACTACTCCTCCCATATTGTATAATTTTATTTACACCATTGTCTTAAGAAGCATAACTTATTATTCAATAAATATGCAAAACTCGGTAACAGCCGAGCATTTCCAGCGTTGTTTTGATCTCTTACAGACATTTCTAAGCTTAGGCAATTGAGTTAAATTATTTTCCATGACTCACATAAGTCAATGGAGAGCACTGATTAACTTCAGTCTAGTCACTACATTTCAAGGTCATTTATGTGTTGACATACGCTGAATGTTTTGAAATACTATCACTCCACTCCTGACGTGATAGCAACCATATCCATTTAAGTCAAAAGTGTTACACTTAAGGCATAGTCCAGTATCAAAAAAGAAAAGCAGGAATTTTTTTTTTCTGCTAGGAAGCTTGTGAAGCTGTTTTTGTGTTGTATCCTTATATATTAGGACAGAAGAAATTGTTCATTTTCTGCTTCCCATATTGCACAGTCCTCATGGGATTCTTACTGTTTTGGTTTTATCTCTTTTAACAGTCAATCTTATTAACACATCACAAATCTTCATGTGCGACAGTGACGCTAGTCATTGTCAATACACATCTTGTATATGTACATAGTAAATCCATAGCAATAGTTAAAACACAGAATGACAGCTTATTTCTGAAAAGGACTTTACAGCTTTAAGATGGAGATTGACAGACAGGCAGTTTTGCCTTACAGAAAGTCTCACCCTCACATTTAACGTTGCCAATATCCCAAGATATCACGGCACAATATAGCCATGCTCATGAATCATTATATTACAGCTTGTGAATGGGCTAATGTTCTCATCCCAGTCACTCAGTTCTTTTAGCAATCTAGCAAGTTATTTTTGACCTGCTCGCCAAACTAAAGGGCAAGAAGGAAATCCACAGACGGTGGAAGCAGGGGCACAGCATGGGAAAGACCTGGAACAGGTCTAGAGGAGGGCCGCCAAGAACCATCGGAGGGTTGGAGCACCTCTACAGTGAGGAAAGGCTGAGAGAGCTGGTGTGATCCAGCATGGAAAAAATAAGACTTGGAGGAGATCTTACTGCAGCCTTTCAATACCTGAAAGAGGGCCTATAGGGAAGACAGGGTCAAACTTCTTAGCCAGGCTTATTGTGATAGGACAAGGTGTAATGCTTTTAAAAGAAGGTTGGTTTAGATTAGATATTTGGAAGAAGTTTTTTACAATGCGGGTGGTAGAACACTGGAACAGGTTGCCTAGAAAGTAGTGAGTGCTTCAATCCCTTTAAAAATTCCAAGTAAGATCGGATGGGGCTCTGAGCAACCTGATTTAATTGGAGATGTTTTTGCCCATGCTGAGGACATTAGATGAGATAACCTTTTTAAGGTGCCTTCCAACCCAAATCACTCTATGATTCTAAAAGGCATGGTGAAACATATGCTTACCTGGGCTTGCAGGTGGGCTACAAAAGCCTTGTTGCTTTCACATATGCAACCTTTGTCATACAAGCCCTTGGTAGAGGAAATGTGGCAGTTTGACACACTTTGGTTCTTAAAAGCACTGCAGTAATCCTTAAATTATTTGTGTAATGTGGCTATGCATCCATTTGCTCTGTCAGTTATTAAAATTTGGAACTATTATGAGAATCTTAAAACAGAATTGAAAATTTACTGAGAAACAAATTATAATTGTTAAAGGATTTTATTTTAAAGTGAGGTAATGTGAGAGAAGAGTCTTCAATTGGTGAACTGATTTGGCACCAAAGATGATACCAAATGCCAGAGGTCTGCTTCAGATTCCTTCTTTTTCTTGTACTATATGTTCTTTTCAACTCTGTACTTCCAACTTAACTTGAGACGAAAGGAGACAAGACTCTGAGCTTTTCTATGGCAGAAGCATATGGCTGACAGAACTAATCACAAAGTGTATGAAGACTGAGGAGTGTCTTACTCAGCTCTTAAACCATCTGCCTGTAATTTTGGTGTTAAAGCAAAAATTCCATCCAGACCTATATTACTATTTTCTGACAGTGTAGCTGTTAAGTTGTTGAACACCCTGGTTCCATAAATAACCTTTTCCAATCATATCTGAAATTTTGTTCTCAAACGAAGGTTTTAAGGTGCAGTGTTATTTCTTTACTCTTTTTTAATGCTTAGATATCCGATTCTGGCCTGCTTCTCTGTTTCAAGTGGTTGAGAGAATTTGTGCTGAAAGTCCTTTGTTTAGCACAAAGTCCTTTGTGATTTCTGCTTGTCACCTCTCAATAATTGATAATTGATTTTGCTTTTTTTTTAAATTTTTCTTCTTTTCCTCATTTTGTTACTTGTTTTTCATTTGTCAGAGATGCCACTTCTGTTACAAATCCCATGGAATTCTTTGTTGCAGATATGTGGGATAATTACTTTCTATGAAGAATAGTTTTTCTGTTATCTTGGCTAAAAGAATGGATTAAAGATATTTCATACTGCTGCGTACGATAGAATAGATGATGAAGAAGAAAATGGTTCTGAAGTTTCACGAAACTTCAAATCACCTTTATTTTTTTCTAATCTGTCTGGTTTTGACAAAAGGAGCTTAATAATGCATGTATCTCTGCTTGGTTAAATTGAAGCTGTTGCTTTGTCCCTTTTGTAGCTGTAGCCAGGAATTCTAATGGATTAATGTTTTTCCTTAATATGCAGTGTTTAAAACTTTCATTCTAGAGTTTATCCTAATAGTGACTAGCCTACTATATTCTAATCAGACTTTGGTTGTCACTGATTTCTTTCACACCAAGAAGATAATGCTAGATGATGAAGAATTGCAGTAACTATTGTGTTTGGTGTCTGTGGCTGCTGAAGATAATGGTTTTTTTCTGGTTTGCAAAAGTTTTGAAACATGGAAATTAAAAGAGGACTGCTTTGGCTTCCCTTCTCCCCAGGGTCAATTTTAAATCATCATAATAATTTATGAATGATGGAATTTCTTGAAGGTGTGTGTACCTGTCAATGGATGGTATTTTTGTAAGGCAGTCAGAGTTTGACATACTTTATTGGTACAAGAATTGATGTGAAGATTTTACTTTTAATTCAGAGACTGTCTCAAAATTGCTTGATTTGACTTGCCAAGTAACTGTAGTAATACTTGTGATAGCTCACAACTAAGATGTGAGATTGAGAAAAGTTTGTCCACGCATAGTCTTTAGTTTTTTATTTAGAATAATAAACCCTTCTTTTCCCCCCCTTCTCCCAGAAAAGGTGCTGGCAAATGCAGTACTGTGCAAGTGAAATGAGTTGTAATTTTTATGCTGTTTAGAAGTCGGTATTTTAATCATATAGTGTAGGTAAAGTTGTCGAATTGTCTGAAATATGTATTCATTGGGTGGCTTCCTAGTTAATAAAGTTACTGAATTCTAAAGGACGTGTTTATTTCTTTATCAATACCTTTTTAGTTCCAGAGCATTCTAACTAATGCTTCTTTAGAAGAACTGAAATATGAACATAAAAGACAAGATAAAAAAGTGTATGAAGGCATTCTGGTTTTGGCATTCAAAATCAGTTGATTAAAATTAATTTTCATTTCTGATCAGCCAAACAATCCCCTCTTTTCTGAAAAGCTGTTTCTTTTCTAACTGATATAAAGTGTCTGATGTCCATCAGTTAGCCATCAGTCCGACACTGCAGTGTGGTGAGAGTGTTGGTGTTGTGGTGAAGTAGCTTCAGTCTGAAAGTACTTTATATTTTAAAGTTATATCTCTTATTTTACTTATCTTTATTTCTGTTGGGTTAATAATGGTTTTGAAGGGCTGGAATAGGTCCATGTGTAGACTAATTCTTGGCACAAAGGAATTCTTTATTTTGCCGAATTCAGCACTTCATGAAAAAAATTCAACAAGTGGCTAAATTGCTGATTAAAATTAGCTTCCAGTGCTATTAAGGTTGCTGTAAACGGTAAATTTAAATTTGTTTATACTGTAAACGAATCCTTTCTATATAGAACATTCAGATCTTTCACTTTCAGCATATCTCAGACGTAATACCAAGTTACTCAAACCCTTGGTTAAGAATGAAACATTAATCTACTCTACTATAAATGAAAAATCTAGATGGTTCTTTTTCCATTCCATTCCTCTATTTGACCGAGTAACTTAGAGAAAGCTCAGTGAACAGAACTCAAACTGTTGCCTGAACTTAAATTTTTACTCAATTCATGTCAGTTCTGGTTGCATTTATTCTATAACTCATACTGTGGAACATTTTCCTGTTAACACTGTCTAAAGATTTTTTTTTCCTGCTTCCTCTAATTATTAATTTAATAGATTAGCATTTTGAATTTCTAAAAGGATTAAAGTACCTTACTCTGTAGAAAAATAGAGCACTATATTCATGTGGAATAGGCATAGAGGTTTTGTAGGGACTGCACAGTCCCTACATCATTTCCATATCCTACTGTGGTGACACTGGGTTTGTCACGAGTTCCTTACAGTATCAGTATTGCAGCAAGCCTGTCAGGATAATCAGAATGTCTAAATGTCTTTGCCTGACAAACTTCTTCAATGAGTTACCTGTATGGTGTGACTTCAGATCTATTCCTTGACTGTATGTTTATTCAAGACTTTCTTGTAAAATGTAGAGTTTATAATCCAATATTCTAATTTTGAATAAAAAGAAATAATGTATCACAGAATCACACAATATGCTGAGTTGGAGGGGACCAACAAGGATTACCAAATCCAGCTCGTGGCCCTGCCCACAACACTGGAAAAGCAGAGCATTGTCCAAATGCTTCTTGAACTCTGTCGGGCTTGGCTGTGACCACTTCCCTGGGGGGGTCTGTTCCAGTGCTCAGCCACCCTCTGAGTGAAGAACCTTTTCCTGACATCCAACCTAAACCTCCCCTGACACAACCTCAGTCCCTTCCCTCNGCCAGGGCACTGCTGGCCCATCTTCCACTTGCCATCAACCAGGACCCCCAGGTCCCTTTCTGTGACACTGCTTTCCAGTATCTCACTCTGCAGTCTGTCTGCACATCCAAGGTTGCCCCATCCCCAGTGCAGAATCTGGCACTACCCTTGCTGAACTTTGTATGGTTGGTGATTAATTTGTGTTCTCTGAACCTGAAAAGGTTTGCTAGGTGAGTTGATGGGTGTAGCTGGAAGGAGTGATAAGGAAACGAAGATTAGTATCTATATATAAGCTTTGATCTTGTGGCATTGTTCTGGAAATCTGCTTTATTTCTGTGAGCTGATTGAAGATTGACTATAATTACTTTCTGTTGCAGATGAGCCAACACGTTCCTTGAGTGGTCTTATCTTGAAGAATAATGTAAAAGCACATTTTCACAACTTTCCAAATGGGGTAACTGACTTCATTAAAAGTGAATGTCTGAACAACATTGGTGACTCCTCCCCCTTAATTAGAGCTACTGTAGGTAAGTTTGTTCTTAATGCTGTCCTCTGCATACTGAAAATGTTTCTGATATGGGTGAGAGCTGTACTAGGACATAAAGAGTTACTGAATTAGTAAAATTTTTTATTTCTCATAATTGTTGCAACCTCACCATATTTCAGTGAAATTTTTTTTTATTGTGAGTATAAAGTTGTCATACTTTAGATTCCTGTTATCTTAGAAGTGATATAGCAATTCAGTTCATATTTCTTGAAATGTAATTGAATATAAGTTTATTTGAATCTGCTTAGATTGGGCTTGCAGCCAACTTATATACCTAAAACCAGGAATATCATAAAGGTCTGACTAAAGAATTATTGCAGTACTCTGATTACACCGATGAAGTGCTTCTGTTAGCTGATTTTCTACACCTCACTCCCTATGTGCATACATATGCACATCCATTCAGGCAATTGTCATACCATCCGTAAGGCATTCACATAAAGAGTTTCTTTTAGAAAACAGTCGATAAAAGTGTGGTGTACAGAACTTCATAGTATCATAAAATCACAAAATGGTCTCAGAAGAGATCTTGACGATGATCTAGTTCCATTGAGAAGTCTTATTTGTGACGTGAATTTTTGATTTTTTAATATCCTGTTTTGATACCCATCTTTAATAAAATAGATATATTTGTATCATTTTTACTTAGTTCAAGGTAAAGTGGCTTTTCTGTCTGTTCTTTGATAATATGATTTCCTCCAATATTGTAGTCATTTTCCTGGTCTGCTCAAAAACTAGAAAAACATAAATGATATATTTGAATACTGAAAATGAGTATGAGTGTCGGTTCAGAAAGAAATTCAGCTTCTCTCAGTTGAATTCTCTCATAAAATAAACTGCTTACTGTTTAGAAGAATTTGCTTTTTCTATAGGATTCCTTCTTCAGGCATTCAGGTTATGGACTAAAGACTAGAGAAAATTGCTAATTTCTTAGCTTTTTTCCTGCTGTCTTGCAAGTTGTGAAGCTGCTTTACTATGAATTCTATTAATGACCAGTGCTCCTAATGAGAGTAGAAACAAGTCTTTGAGTGGCAGGTACTCTTCAAATTTTAGGTTGTAGAAGTCATGCTTCTTTGTTCATAGGAGTTTTCAGTGGAGTACAATGGAGCTAACTAAGGAACATATTTCGGCTCCATTTGGTTTGCTGTCTTAGAGTTGTTTGGTAATGGTCTGTAGGGTGTTTTTGTGAGGGAGGTAGGGATTGTTTGTTTTCAAGCAGTTACTCCTTATTTTTTCCTGATAGAAAATGCTTGTGAATTCGTAGCTCAATTATGTTCAGGTTTAAGTGAACCTTGCAGGGATTATTGGGCATGTATGAACTCTGAAGATGAGTAGCAGCTGATGAACTGCATGCTTGCAGAAGTGTTGCTGTTTGGCATGTGTTTGGCATCCTTCTGTTTGAATTGTTGCATCCTTGTAGCTGTCTGACTTCGGTCTGGTACCCACTGGATTCTTGATACTAGTGAGGTGTAAAGATGTTACTACTTACCTACACTGCCTTCTTAGCATGAGTTGGCAGGTGGAGATTAGAGCTGCTCTTTCTGATGAGTGCCTGTTATTGCAATTCAAGCACTATCAATTTAATGAGTCAATTGCAACTAACGACTTAGGAATTCTGAGAGCAAGATGAGCAAGTACATCAAAATGGCATCAGAGAAGAATTAATGCAGTATTCACTCTCCTTTGTGATCTCGAGCATCTAGTGCTAATCAGACAAATGGTGATATCTTTTGGCCCAGATGGAGGCAAGGTGATTAATCCCATCTTCAGAAGTCACCTTGCTGAGGAGAATGAGCTTGTGACTTGAGAACAAATGATAACTGCACATTTTTTTATCCTTAGCTTATTCTTATTCTAATCCCCAAATGAGTAACAGAGTGTATTTTCTCTGTACTGTTAACCTGTGGTACAGGTTTTAAGACCCCTTGTGCTAATACAGAAATACAGATTCAAGCTGCATATGTTGAGGACCCACAAATCTACCAGGATATAAATACATCACTTCAGACAGTGTCTGCAGCTGTTCTTAAAACTCTCTAGGGACTCTAGTCTGGACAAGACCTTAGTGAAAGCAAGCAGGAAAAATAGTTTAAGTATTTGAAAGTAGTGAAGGAACTGGAGAGGTTCAGGAGAGCTTCATTGCAGGAGCAGATTGAAAGCTGACAATTACCCTGTATGGGAGAATTTTGCTAGGAGGTTCAGCTTTTTAAAGTTAAGGAGTTCAGAAATCAACTTCAGGAGTTACAGAGGCAAAGCACCATCTGTAAAAAAGTCTATAATTACACATATGGTCTGAATTGCATGCCAGACCATTTCATCCTCTGAAACTAGGTCTAGGACCTTGACAAAACCCAGCATATTGCATCAAAGGAATAGTGCAAAATAGCTATTAGTTACTGTGTCCTGTCCAGAATGTCCTTTTTTCTGTAATATTGTCCTCTGTTCTTGAGTATTTAACAAGAATGTTGGCGTTTATTCCAAAGAAAAATGATATGTTGTCAGTAGCTCAAGGAAAAAGCTTAGGAAGCTTTTTCCATCACTTTTTGCTTGGAAGATGACTAGCTGTAGTAGTGTCAGGTTCTTCTGTGTTCTTACTCGGTAGAAGTAACTGCATAAAGGAGAAGTAGCATAAAGGATTGTGCTAGCTGTTACATTTTGAATTGAGGCAAAATGGACTCATACAAATTTGGTCCTAATTTATAAGCAGCCTTGTCATGTAATTAGTTTTCCCCAGGATTTCTGTATGTGCTGGAAACAGAATCAGTGACTGTTTGGGCTGGCCTGCCTGATTGCTGGCTCTCACAGCTCCTAACTGGATGACCTACCATAGTGTTTAAGCTCTTAGTAGTTATCTTGGTCTTAGAATGTGTCCTTAATGTTTTGTGTAAACACAGTAAAGTTTTGAACATGTAGTTTATCACGAGGTTGTAAGTTTATTGAATGGCTCCCACAGACATGCTTTCATATATGGTAGTCAAAAAGAGGTGACTTGGCATTTATTAAAGGTCCAGATTTGTACATTTAGTAAATTTAGAGCCAAAGCCGCCCTGCTGTGTTATAAATTATACAGATATTTAAATGTATAAATTATTATTTCCTCAAGTGAAGTTGATTTGGTGCTTGATTTCTGATGTTTTAGCTCTACATGGCAGCAGGAAGGAGTAACCCACCTTTGCTGTTCAAAGCCCTTCAAATAACATTTGCAATTAAATGTAGTTTCTCTTTTTATGCATGCCAGTTCTTAACAAAACTACAACTTTCTTAGCTCTGTAGATATTTGAGAGGAGAAAAATACAAAAATTGATATAAAACAAGTGAAAGCATATGATATCTCATTTTATCCATTCTTCTGTTTCTTTTAGGCATTCTGATAACAACCATTGCTTCAAAAGGGGAATTGCAGAATTGGCCTGACCTCTTACCAAAGCTTTGCAGCCTGTTGGATTCTGAAGATTACAATACCTGTGAGGTAAGGGGATTTATAGAAAATAGAATATGATAATCCAAATTTCATTATTTTTATCCCTCTTCACAGACACTATGTATAGGTATAGTATTATGTACATGTCTGTATGTATTTATACATACAGAATAGTGGCTCAGATTAGATACTTTTTCTTCTGACTGTAAACCATGTTCTTACTATTCATTCAAACAAATTGCTTTTCTTTGCATAAAACTGGAATAAGATTGCAGATGCATAATCACAGTATATCAGCTGAGAAGCCTCCTGAAATTACTACTCCATGATGCCTATCTTTTAGGCACCACTAGCATCATTAAGTTGATGTTGAATCTAGTCTTACATAAAAGTAGTGTTCATTCTTCATGTAACTTAACCTGGAAAAGTGATTGATTGCTATATCAAGGTGAAATGAACTGTTTTGTTTAGTTTGTATGAAGGGAAATAAGTAAATAACAGTTTTAAACTGAGAAAAAATATAAAGCTCTGTCTGATGTAAAAAAATAGAGATTGTGATCACACCATTTGAATTACTTGATAATGCTGAAAGTGTGAAAACATTTTGTATAAAGTTGACTCAGAGATGACTAATGATCCAAGATGCCATGTTATTGTGTAGTGTTTTGATGCTTCTTTTTCTTGGGAAAAAACCCCCACATTTGAAAATGAAACTCAAATTGACCATCATCTCTGTTTTGCCCCATAGTGAATTATGACAGGAAATACAATTATATATGCAATTAATTTGGATACTTCTGCCTCATCCTACTTACTTCTAAAATAAAAGTTATTTTTTAAGTGTTCTTTTAAATATATTTGGTTAGATGAACATCAAATCAAAATAAAGTTATCACTTAGTCTATACTGACTCTCCCAGCTTGAGAGGTGACAGATGTTCAGATGCTGGTTTAAATAAAATGCCTTTAAGAATATTTCAATTTAATCATTAATTAGTTAGCTGCATTTAAGGTGTTAACTACCTACATTTACTATGTTGTGCTGAAACTGCCCATTCTATATGAAGTCTTAAATTTTATTTTCTTCAGAATGTGAAAGAAGATACTTATTTGTTTATTCATTTTTAAACAGGGCGCTTTTGGTGCTCTTCAGAAGATATGTGAAGATTCTGCTGAAATTTTAGATAGTGATGTGTTGGACCGGCCACTCAATATCATGATACCTAAGTTCTTGCAGTTCTTCAAGCATAGCAGTCCAAAAATACGGTAGGTTTATGAGTTGTACTTACAGTTACCTGTTAAAATTCTACTTACCTTAGCAGCAAGGCTGCTGTTTTGTAGATCTGTTTAAAACCTGTGTAGCTTTTTTAAATGATCCTCCAGAGACCCACAGAGGTTCCATGCATCAGTAATTTCATGTTTATCTTCATAGTTAGTAGAAGAACTAAAGTTACCTCTTTATACAGTCGATGACTCTGAGAATCAAATAGCTTCTTTTAAGTTTTTGCATATTTTTACAAAAAATTCAGTGCTGTGCTTAGAACTTAGTATTCTAATTAGAAATAACAATTTTACATTCGTTTTGTAATGGTTTCAGCAATAGAATACTGAAAATTCTTTTGCTGACAGATGTTTCTGAGTTCTGACAGAAGAAAAAATTCTGCATTTAACTGAACTCCTAGCTGAATCAAATTAAATGGATTCATGATCTCTTCACTGTAAAACAATATTAATCTCTCCAAAGTAATCTTATAAAAGAAAAATTCCTGAATTAAGTTGTTACTGCTAGTATTTATTACAAAGAACAGTAGCTTTTACCCTGACTTGAGCCAACAGAGTGCCCCTGCCACAAAGAAGGTTAGTATTACCAGCTGGTTTAAGGGATGTGATCCTTCCCTTCATCTTCCTGGTGAGATCACAGCTGAACTGTTCTGGACTGTTCAGTTCAAGAAAGGTATGGATATACTGGAAACAATCCAGCAAAGGACCATATCAGGAAAGGCCAAGAGAGTTGGTACTCCTCAACATATGTAAGTACTTGAAGAGAGGGAGGAAAAAAATGCCCAGGCTCTTTCCAGTGGTGCCCAGTGACAGAACCAGAGGCAGTGGCCACAAACAGAAACTCAGAATGTTCCTTCTGAGTATCAGAAGACAGTTTTTTTACTGGGAGGATGACCAATCACTGGCACAGGTTACCCAGAGAGGTGATGGGAGTCTCCATCCCAGGAGATACTCAGTAGCCAGCTGGACTTGATCCTGGGCAACTGGCTGTAGGTGGCCCTGCTTGAGCACAGACATTGACCAGATGACTTTCAGAGGTGCTTTCCAACCTCAACTATTCTATGATCCTTCATGATTTTGTGAAATGCGTTTTATCTTCTCTTTAAAAATTATATTTGACAGCTTTAAGGTGGCAATTCTTCATTACCAGGAGTAGTAGGTAGTGAAGACTAAAACTAATGATAGGATTCTAATACAGTTTAGAAAGTCATCTATAAAAGATGTTCACTAAGCAAATTATGAAACAAAGTGTGAACTTGGTCTTGTGGAAAGATAATAATTCTCTGGAGCTGGAAGAGAGGCAGAAAAACATGCTCTTTTCCCTTATTGCACTGTACAGTCTTTCACTTCCTTGCTGTGCTGCTATGTTCATGGCTTTGACACTTGAACCATTTTCAAGTTTAAAGTAGGCTACCTGCCTACCCACAGCCTGGAAAGGACTAGTAATGTCAGTGCTGTAAATCTATCAAAATGCTGTAAATCTATCAAAAGACAACTTTTGAACAATGTTTTTTGACACAGTCTTCCAAGAAATGTCTAAACAGAATAGAAATTTGATGTTTCAGTAGTAAAAATACTGTAATGAATCTTCAAAGGGTTCTACAGGTAGTTTTGCCTTGTGCCTCTGCCTTGAGAATTTGACTTTTCTGTCTGAGAATGAAAAAGACTTGTAAGTAATGGCTTAGCATGAAATGGAACAGAAGAACAGTGCTTCATTTCTTAGAATGTTTCTTTCACAAGTGTTTTAGTATGTATCCAACTACAAGTGTGTTTTTGTTCTAAGCTTTATCTTTATTGTGAACATGTTCTGGTCTTAGTAAATTCTAAACATATTGCAAAGACAGTTGCAAAGACAGTTAACAACAAAGAAGGTCAGGCTAAAATATCACCATGTTGACTTGTATGGAATTATTACTATCTGAGAAGGTCACAGTCATGATATGCTCAGAAAGAACATACATACTGTTCAGAACAAATATGCCAGCTGTAGTTATCCTAGCCTATTTACTGAATATTTTATTTTAAAATATTTATTAGGTGTATCAGAGTATGAGACAGTACTTAAAAGGTAGTTTAGTAATTCTGCTTGGTAATGTTACAGATGCACAGATTTGTTCTCTCTTGCCTTTGAAGATATTTGGCTTATGCTTTTGATGGCTGAGTATACTTTAAAAAAGGTTTTTAACTCATGAAACATATATATTTTAACTGTTTCTGTTGTAGGTCTCATGCAGTGGCGTGCGTCAATCAATTTATCATCAGCAGAACTCAAGCTCTTATGTTGCACATAGATTCTTTTATTGAGGTGGGTATGCATTCTTGGTTGGAGGTTTAAGTCAAATTACCTATCTGATTTATCAAGAGATTTGAACTACATTTTACAACCACCTCTAACCACTATTAAACTCCCCATTTCTCATTGCCCATTCTTAGCTTCAGCCCCCGTGGTTTGAAGTTCACTCTGTATGCTTGTGCTCAGAACTAACCGCTCTGTAAGCGAAGGAAGTAGGTGTATTTCAAAAGATGTTTCTTTTTCTGAAGTAGGGAGAGCTCTTGTTGTGTAAAGGTGCAAAAGTAATGGCAGCAGTCTGTCTTACCTGTCCTGCAAAGTGCATGTCACTGGACCTGTCTGCCTGTCTGAATACTGTTACTGAACTTGGATGAGAACGTTCTGGGTTGTCTAGAGTATTTGATTTGCTCCTNNTTGAGCCAACAGAGTGCCCCTGCCACAAAGAAGGTTAGTATTACCAGCTGGTTTAAGGGATGTGATCCTTCCCTTCATCTTCCTGGTGAGATCACAGCTGAACTGTTCTGGACTGTTCAGTTCAAGAAAGGTATGGATATACTGGAAACAATCCAGCAAAGGACCATATCAGGAAAGGCCAAGAGAGTTGGTACTCCTCAACATATGTAAGTACTTGAAGAGAGGGAGGAAAAAAATGCCCAGGCTCTTTCCAGTGGTGCCCAGTGACAGAACCAGAGGCAGTGGCCACAAACAGAAACTCAGAATGTTCCTTCTGAGTATCAGAAGACAGTTTTTTTACTGGGAGGATGACCAATCACTGGCACAGGTTACCCAGAGAGGTGATGGGAGTCTCCATCCCAGGAGATACTCAGTAGCCAGCTGGACTTGATCCTGGGCAACTGGCTGTAGGTGGCCCTGCTTGAGCACAGACATTGACCAGATGACTTTCAGAGGTGCTTTCCAACCTCAACTATTCTATGATCCTTCATGATTTTGTGAAATGCG
>VXBQ01011412.1:0-14077 GCA_013400175.1 Phainopepla nitens | reverse complement strand
CTGTTGTAGGTCTCATGCAGTGGCGTGCGTCAATCAATTTATCATCAGCAGAACTCAAGCTCTTATGTTGCACATAGATTCTTTTATTGAGGTGGGTATGCATTCTTGGTTGGAGGTTTAAGTCAAATTACCTATCTGATTTATCAAGAGATTTGAACTACATTTTACAACCACCTCTAACCACTATTAAACTCCCCATTTCTCATTGCCCATTCTTAGCTTCAGCCCCCGTGGTTTGAAGTTCACTCTGTATGCTTGTGCTCAGAACTAACCGCTCTGTAAGCGAAGGAAGTAGGTGTATTTCAAAAGATGTTTCTTTTTCTGAAGTAGGGAGAGCTCTTGTTGTGTAAAGGTGCAAAAGTAATGGCAGCAGTCTGTCTTACCTGTCCTGCAAAGTGCATGTCACTGGACCTGTCTGCCTGTCTGAATACTGTTACTGAACTTGGATGAGAACGTTCTGGGTTGTCTAGAGTATTTGATTTGCTCCTCTTATGGACTGACACAATTTATGTTTAGGAGGAAATAACCCAGAAGTACTGTTCTTGTGCCAGTGTTAATACACAGTGTCCTGTTTATGTATATAATATACACTGGGAGACTGAAGAGTTAATTTGCTAACCCATATGTCTTTAAAAAATAGAATAGTATTCTGAGGTGTGCATTGGGCAAGTACAGAAGTAGGTCTCCTTTAGTCAGCCAGTAGTGTCAATTCTAATACAAGTTGAACTTGATGAATTGAGGGTTTTCAATGTTGCTACTTCCCAACAGAATCTTTTTGCTCTGGCTGGTGATGAGGAGCCTGAAGTACGCAAAAATGTTTGCCGTGCTCTGGTAATGTTGCTGGAAGTTCGGATGGATCGCCTGCTTCCTCATATGATTAGTATAGTTGAGGTGAGTCTCATTTCGTAGATATTCTGGAGATTCCCCTCTTTGACATTGCAGAAATAATAAATAAAAAGCATTTATCAGAACATGTATGTTGCTCTTGCACTTGCTGGTTCTTTATTTCCCTTTCAGACTGAGATTGCAAAACATTATTCTTATCTAATTGTGACTTGACATTGTGTTTGACAGGCAGTGCATATGGCCTGTTGTTTATTCTTCTTTAAATCAATTTTCCCAAAATTACTGGGATCACAGCCAGGCATTTCTTGACCCTAACTGCAAAGATTATGTTAAAAATGTAGCACTAGTGCTAAAACTGCTCCAGTTTACACATTGAAATTGTCACTTTTTCGGATATGTTGACCACAACCAGGATAAAGCATATTATTTTACATTGCTGAGATGCTCTCTGAGCTACTGATGAAAAAGTTGTAACATAAATGTTCTATTTTATACAAGTAATTTATTTTTATATTGTGTAGTACATGCTTCAAAGGACCCAGGACCAAGATGAAAATGTGGCTTTGGAGGCATGTGAATTTTGGCTGACTTTGGCTGAACAGCCGATTTGTAAAGAGGTATTATGTCGGCATCTTACTAAGTAAGTTTCAAGAATTACAACTGATATTTATTTTAAGACATTCCTCTTAAAATTTCAGTTGACTTGTTTAATGATTCTTTTAGAGACAGTGTATATGGCTTGTAGTATGCTTAGAAGAATTCAGTAGCTAGTTGTTGTGCATAGTAAAATTGAAAAGACTTCTGCGGGTTTCAGACCCAGTGAACTCCAGAAAAAATTTACTGTGTCACTTTAATGCTTGCCACAGATTTAACAAGCTGTTATGCTTCACATGAATGCAAAGATACGGTAAAATGCACTTAAGGTGAGCAACTCCACGTGACATTGCCCATAATATCTGGTGTACCCTGAATGTGTCATCTTGAATACTGCTAGCATAGATGTCTCTGTGCAGTGCTTTAATGTGTGTAGTCATGCAAAGGGTTCTTCAATTTAAAAGGAGCATAAAACAAAATATGCTACTTGGATTTCAAAATCAATTCTGTATCAATTACTGTAACAAGTTAAACTTAAAGAAAGCCTGTACAATTTGTTCCTTCATACTTCCGCAGCCTGATAGTAGCTTCAGTTCCGAAACCTACTTTTTCAAGGTTTCAAAAAGTTTTCTTATGCCTCAAGAGATAGATCTTTGATTGAATGGGAGTAAATATCCATGTGTGTAGTGTAAATATCTTTTTGTCTGCCACAGTGCTTGCGAGTTTTCCCGACTAATTTGAAGTCTTTTACAACAGGAAATAAGTTTTTCAGTGTTGCCAGCAAGTGAATACTCTGTCTCTTCATATATGCATTGAAAATTTTTTAAATAAGGAGAGAGTTCTCTTAAGATTTTGAGTGGAAGAACAGAATGAAAGAAGAGACATACCCTTCAGCAAAAATAAGCATTTATAGATGTGAAATAATTAAAAAAAAGAAAGCAAAATTTTGGTTTTCCTAACCAATTATGAAGTAGAAAATTGAGATTAAAGCCTGTACTGTTGCAGAGAAAGACTGGGAGTTAAAAACCAGGAGAATAAGTGTTATGAGAAATTTTTTTTAAATTTGAAAATGGTCTGATTTAATTCCTACTTTTGCAGTTCAAAAGGCAAAAGAATGATAGTACATAGTACAAGTTCCCAACACACACCATGTAGTTAATAACTACTAGTATTAAATCTCTTTTGGCCTACATGAACCTTGACACTGCAACAGCATCATACTAATTTTTTAAAAAAAGCTTTTATTAAATTTCTAGAAAAATAAATTAATAAGAGTCACATCATGTTTTTCCCGTGATCTTTCAGCGTCATGGGTGTTTAAGGCAACTTATTTGTTGATGAGTCCTTTTTGACCAGGGAGCTGTATAGGCTTGTCAGTACTTGCTAATCTTAAAACCTTGTATGTTAAATTAAAAGTGGAATGAGGTCTTCTTAAAACTTGTTCATGTGGTTTCTAACATCTGTTCCATTTTATGCCTGTAGGCTTTCTTACAAAATGTGTACTTCACAGAGTATGCTGCAGAAATGCCAATGATTTGGTGATAATGTTTATACTTACTATTCCTTCATTTAAAGTTTAGAATATAACATGGCATTGCAGTGTGTGAATATTAGACCAAACCTGATACCTTCAAAAACAATACTCACCTGCAGAAAATAGAAAGATTAGTCTATAGTGTATTAGTCTAGACCATTTCTACAGTCTTTCGATAGAAAGATTGAGTCTTTCACTGTTGCTGCTATCATCCATGGTTATTATTAGTTTCATTTGGCTTATATATTCTTATGCATTTTTTTTCTTTTGTTGTGGTGAATATGTTTTAATGGGAAGTATTTGACTTTTTTACTTAGTACTTTTTTAGCTATACGTCTGTACAGTTGAAGCCCCATAACCATTACCTGTTTAATAATTAAGTAAATCCTAGTATGGATTAGTCTGCAATGTTGAAGGCTTGTCTTACTGAAGTAATCATGAGGTGATAGGAGAGCTTAATGTAGTTAGGCCTCAATCTTAAACAGTAATGAGGTAGAATCTTCATCAACAAGTAAATAAAGTGACAAGTACTGTTGGCAAGAATCAATTTATCATGCATATTACGGGAGTTTGAATTACTGAAAACCTACAGATGTAACTTCTGAAAGATGCTTCCAAATAAGTTCATCAGTTGCGCCAGTGGGCTACTTCTATTTAAAAGTTTGTAATTTGAAATAACATGTTTTCTCATTACAAAGTATTGATGAATCTTACAACATGGAACTTGGTTTAGATAATATTTCTTTTTATCAGGCTAAGGTGTTTCTCTTTTAAGTTGAGAGCTGAGGGTTACAATCAAAATTATGGCACATATAAATTAAAACTGGTTTGCTTTTTTTATGTCTTGCTTTAATATGTATAAATATTTCTTGTAGGCTGATACCTGTGCTGGTAAATGGTATGAAATATTCAGAGATTGATATTATTCTGTTGAAGGTGAGCATCAGTTTCTTTTACTCTGTTGGAATAGTTGGTTAGGTTCTGATCTATAAATAGGATGATTCAGATCAGAATGGGCAGACCTTGCCTATCATCTCCTCAGTGGAGAATTAGCTTTCTTGGGCAAGGGATGCTATTTCAAATACTAAATGCAACTGATGCAATGTTTGTAGGAAAATAATCTGTGGCTCTCCTGCTTTGCCCCAATCCCCTCCCACACAATTTAGGCAGAGCTGGTATACTATTACCATGAACTACTGCAGGCTTGCAGCATTAAAAAAATGTTCAGAATTCATTCTAATGCCTTCTACATGACTTTTCCCATCACATATATGCCTACGTATCAAAATTTCTCAATCGCTTCTTTCTATTTCAGTCCCATTGAGTAATTTCTTAACAAGAAGGTTATTTTGGGAGTGAGCATACCTCTCTTGCTTGTATATTCCTATTGCTTTTCTGATAAATGCAGCAGCAGAATGCAGAAACAGTGGCATTTTTTTAGTTGAGATGTGAATCTTTTATACACTTACAAAATCTTGAACTAAAACTGCGTTGTTAACTTCCTTAAGCTATACAGTTGGACTAGTTTCTCTAATAAAACAATTTGATGGCAGGGGGATGTTGAAGAAGATGAAGCTATTCCAGATAGTGAGCAGGATATAAGGCCTCGTTTTCATCGTTCGAAGACAGTGGCTCAGCAACATGAAGAAGATGGTATTGAAGATGATGACGATGATGATGATGAACTTGATGATGATGATACTATTTCTGACTGGAATTTAAGTAGGTCAAAGTAATGTGTGAAATGCTTTGAACTAGAGCTACTTGTATGATACAAGAACCACAGTAAAAAGACAAGTTTGTATATAAGGAATACCAAGGCTTTGTTTTTGGCTACAAAAATAGCTATCTACTGACTTTATTGGAGGATATGTTGGAGCGGGGAGCCTTTGAGATGACGCTTTGACTTTATAACTGTATTGGCAAAAGCTGTCCATCTGTGAGCTTATTTTGAATATAGCAGATCAAGTTACAAGTATTTATTTGATACAATTCAGTGGAGCTTTCAGACCTGGAATTTTAATTCTAGGAAATAATAAAAATCCTGTATCACTTGTTTAAGTTCAGTTTAAAAAGAAAAAAAAAAGCTTTGCACACTGATAACTGGAACAAGCTTAATAATGCTTTCTTTAACTTCAGTCTTACCTCTAAAATTGGCTTGTGTTTGGTTTGTTTTGGGTTGATTTTTATTCCTGTGTGAACATTCTGCTCTCTACTAATGTGGCCATTATGGGTATTTCTTTTCTCAGTGAGGAATTCGCTTCTCAATACAGTACTTTAGTTGTGAAGATAGGAGATGGTGCTTAGGAAACCAGATTTCAGATGGCCTGTTGTGGGAGTAATAGGATCTTCAGGCTAACAGGCTATGTTATAAGGAAAGAAAACACCACAAACTGTTTTTTAAGTTCAGCCAGAGAAAACAAGCAGTGGAATTCTGACAAATCTGATTTGAGTTTGCTTTGCAAACAAACTCATTGTGGAATAATGCTTTGAGGTGTGACCATAGCCACACCAGGTCTTTTGCCCCAAGGCCACAAGTTTTCACAATAGGTGAATGTAACTTCAGGCTTATGGTTAAACAATATTGAGACATATCTGAAGAATTATTGTTGTTGAAAATATGAGTGCAAATATACTTGTTTCTGTAAAGCTTCATCTTGGGAAAAAAGTGTAGTTTTATATTCTTAATATTCTTTTTGTCTCTACTACGTGTAGAGATTGCAGAATTAAATATGCATTTTCTGAGAAAGAGCTCAAATGACTTAAGGTGCCCTGTGATGCACCGTTTTGATTAAAACCATGAGAAAGCTGAAGCATGCCATTGTAGGAATGGTGGCCTAAAAGAGAAAGAGTAGAACAATTCAGAAATATGTAATAACATGTTATCTGGATCTGAGAAAATTTGAATTATCTGAAAATAAGTACTGTGTGCCCTCTTTTGTATTTAGTGTTCTATATTTGACTTCCAGTTTGAACAGAGAGGAAGCACCAGCATAGCTGGGCAATTAGCAGCATTGCTTGCTAATGAGACTAGTGCAATCCTTTATGACAGATTAAGAAGGAAATGACATTGTCATAAAAATGGCTTTCCTAAGAGCTGTGGCTTTGCATAGGAGCACAGTGGATCCTCTGTAGTGTAATGAAGTGGAAGCATGTTCCCTCCTTGTGCACTGAGAATCCACTGGCAGCTCAGAGTTAAAAACGGGATTGTATTGCCTAACTACAACTGTTTGTATAATAAGAAGATTAACATTGTTAATTCCCCTCAGGGAAATGTTCTGCTGCTGCTCTAGATGTCCTGGCTAATGTGTTTCGTGATGAACTTCTGCCACATATCTTGCCCCTTTTGAAGGAATTGCTTTTCCATCCTGAATGGGTAGTTAAAGAATCTGGTATCCTTGTTCTTGGAGCAATTGCTGAAGGTAAGGCAACAGTTCATATCAGGTTGCTGATTTTTAAATTGGTTCTAAAGTAGCTTGGGTGAACTTACCAGTGGAAACGAGTAATGTCGTTAGCTGGTTTGGTTTTGGTGATTAATCTCTTCATCTACTGATTGATGACTGCAGTTACTTTATTTTTCATTTTTAAATTTATGCATGTTGGGAAGCTAAACAGATTACGTAATTTCTTTTATTTCTTCTTTTCACTTTGCATTATAGACATATTGATGTCTGTCAAAATGCTACCTTGATGTCATAGAAGATAAATATTTAATACATTTTAGCCTTAGATTTTAAGTGTTTCCAGAAAGGGAGAAGACCACTCCTATGATTTCAGTACACTAAGATGCATTTTGTAGATGGTCCTCCAATTAAAATAGGCTAACTTCCATTCTTTTTTCCATTCTTTTTACTCACAATCTTGCTTGGCTTTTTGCCTGAAGTTCCAGCATCTCTGTCCCTTTTGCAAGCTGAAGACGTAGATTTGGGTTCATGCCTGGATTATCTTTTTTTTTCCTTCACTGTCTAATGCACATACTTCTTTTACTGTTACTAGGAGAGTTTTAGTTGGTTTTGATTTGAAGTCCAGCAAGGTGGAAGTTAGTACTTCTGGAAAATCTCAGTGTCTTACTGTGCAGCTTTTATTCATGGTCAATATTTGTATGATTTTAGGAAAAACAAAGAAATCTGAATTTCCTAAGGAATCCATTTTCATGTGATGATATGTTGTCAAGACAATCTTTCTCTCCTTAGTATTTTCTTGCTTACTCTGAATAGACTGAAGTAGGAACTTCAAGCTTTAGAAACTTTATTTGGATGTACTTGCTATACTACATTCAAGGAAGCAGAATTTCTGGAGACTGGGGAAGCTGTTAAGTAGAAATGTGATTGAAAATAATGTAACTTTAACTGAAGTTTTAATTGTTATTTAATAATTTTAATTATTATATAATAGTATAATTATTTTTATTTAAGATTTTTTTTAGAACTTTATATAAATTAGGTAGACTTGCTTTGTTAAAATATTTGTACTTTTAACTTTGCATGTTCCTATGTGACAGAGAATGAAAATATGTCTCTTATAGGAAACAGAAAACAATGGAATTATTCATTAATTCTGGTACTGCAATAGCTATATTTTTTTCCCCAGGCTGCATGCAGGGTATGATTCCATATCTTCCGGAGCTAATCCCTCACCTTATTCAGTGCCTCTCTGACAAAAAGGCTCTCGTGCGCTCCATTACATGCTGGACTCTTAGTCGCTATGCACACTGGGTAGTTAGTCAACCCCCAGACACATACTTGAAGCCATTAATGACTGAGTTGCTAAAGCGTATCTTGGATAGCAACAAGAGAGTACAGGAAGCTGCCTGCAGGTAAGCCAAAGCTTAAGCAAACATCACTATCCATGACAATGTGTTTTTTGCCCATGGGAAGCTATTTTCATGCCCTTATCAGTGAATGCATGACTTCATTTTTAGCTCTTAATGTATTCTTCTCTTGAATTGGAGTAGATGCAACTTTCTCCCAAATTATAATACTATGAAAAATGTTAATATCTATTCTCTTGTGCACTTTGTTTTCAGAGTCTATAAAACGCCAGCCTAAGTAATTTATTATATTAAATTGGCTGTTTGCAACACTTATTTTCAATATATGCTGTTTAATTGATCAGAAATCTGGCATTTTTTAAAAATGAACGCAGTCAGAACTGATTACAGTGGAAAGGTGTCCTATCATTGGATTACTGAAACTGTTTATACACAGCTCAGCATTACCAAAACAGTTACGATTATTTCAAGGGATATTATCTTTCTCTTGAAGCAAGATGTTGGGAGATAAGATTCCCTTCTCCCCCTTATCTACTTCTTTAAAAAAAAAAATTGCTTAATTAGTGGACACAACATTAACGGAATGGGAATGTGTGCACCCCGTTGTGCATAAAAAAAAAATTTACATGTCAGTTTTTGTCAGACAGGAGTACACAGCAAGCTTTCAATATTTCTTCAAGAAGCTGTTACATCTGCCTTTGAACACCTGAAACATATAATAATAAAAATAACAATAGCTGTCCCCAAATATCAGTAGTTCCTAAGAACTCAGTGATGAGTTCAGGGTTCTTGGGCTAAGCTTTGCTCCAAAGGACTATATATCTTTGCCTGAGACCAGATACAATGACTTTATGAAATGTACGTAGTAAGTTTTAGGAATTAAACACTGTTTCCTTTTTGTCTCCAAACATCTGCAAAAATTTGGCTAGCAAGTTTGGGGTAACTTTAATGTCTTCTTTATTTATTCAGTTAAAAAAAGAAAAAAAAAAACCAACCCAAATGCAAAATCCAAAAAACCAAACAAAACAAACAAGCAACCCAAAAAAATCCCCAAAGGAAAGGATTCCACTTCTCTTCGTGCTTTGCTTATCCAAAACTGGCCTGGAAATCTTCATTTAGTTGAGCAGAGCTCAGTTGTGATGTAGTTAAATAACCTCTCCTGGTGCTTATGACGGATGTGCAACAGGCCATGGAAACCAGGAAATCTAGAATGGAAATATTAATAATTACAGTACATCTGATTTCTTTTTTTTAAATTAATATAATTCCAGTATCAGACTTAGAGCATGTTTTGAGATACTTTTTTTAGAGCAGAGATTCACTAATATTACTGTTGCAGCTAAAAATAAACTGGGAAAACTTCACTGTAAGGAAAATGTGGAGTTGTTACAAGTCAAACATATTTATTAGCTTTTTAAATTGTAAGGAAATAAAATGAACATTCTTGGACAGCAACAAAGAGCTTCATCCCAATACTTAATAGTTGAGTACATTGTTTTGTCTAAAAATGGAAGATTGGTCACAGGATACTGTTTGGTTTTGTTCCTAACTTCTATATGGTAGCAGATGTCTACCATTCACTTCTGTACTTTTTTCCTGCTCAAATTGTATGCCTTTCTAAAAGAGTACTTCATAATAAAATAAAAAATAATTAAATAAATAAATAAAGAATGCTAGCCATTTACAGTTCATAGTTCTCTTGTGTTAAAAAAACTGCATTTCTGTATTTGGTAGCACACAGTGGATTGTTCACCTCATGCAGTGATGCATGCATTTTACTGCAGAGACAGACTAATAATAATCTTGTTGATAAAGCTAGGCCAGTGAATCTTCAATAGCTCCATAATTTTTTACTTTCCTTAATGTTTCTCTGAACCAGTGTCTCTGGTGTGGGGGGATTTTTTTGGTTTTGTTTCATTTTGAATGGGTTTTCCTAATGCTACCATTGAAACACTGGATAGACAAGCTGAAAAGTTTCCATGATGTCATGATGTGTGCTTTGACCAAGAGCAGCTAAAACTGTTCATCCTCTGTATTTGCTTTTAATTTTCCATGTCTTTCTATATCTTTTTCTGTGTAGTGAACAGCTGAGAGTACAGGGTGATGTTTACATTGTATGGGCACAGCAGCACCAAAATCTCAAGGTGCAGCTACTGTGTACATTAAAGATAGTGGTCCATTTTTAATTTAAATAATCAGCTTTTGTTGTGGTTCCTTCTATTTTAGTTAGTATATTGTAACTTCTCTGCTGATGCTTTTCTTTTTAGTGGAGCTTCCATTATCTCTAATGAGTTTTACGGCAATATTTTAAAATTTTCTTGTTGGCAGTGTAAGAACTGGACCCTTATGGATGGTTCTATGTTCAGTCAAAAAAGATCAAAGTTATTTAAGTATTACCTTTTTGGAAGCATATCTTACGTGAATTTGAGGACTTAAATACAGCTTTATGTTTAAACAGAAATAGGTTTAGTAGAGCATTTTTGGGGTTGTCTTGTTTCGTTACTTCCAAGGTACTAACTTGTTTTATTGTCCTTCAGTGCCTTTGCTACTCTAGAAGAGGAGGCTTGTACAGAGCTTGTTCCTTATCTTGCGTATATACTTGACACTTTGGTCTTCGCATTTAGTAAATACCAGCATAAAAACCTGCTCATTCTTTATGACGCTATAGGAACCCTAGCAGATTCTGTAGGACATCATCTAAATAAACCAGTGAGTATACCTTATGTGCTTGTGTGTAGAAGGACTTTCCATGTTTGAAAAACTTGTTCAGTGTTTTTTGTAGTGTGCTTTACATGTTTCTAACTAGAAATGCTGATATTTCCATGTACCATTTATTAGTGCTACATGCTTACCAGTAAAATACATAGACTGCACGTAATTTTCCCACTACACAAAAATTTGCCTTATTGAGTAAACAAGCAAAAGTGTGTGGTGTATTGTGTTCGTCGTGGTTTTTTCTTCATGCTTCAAGTTTTTTAGTTCAGAGGAGATATCAATATAGATGCCCCTTGGGACAAAGCACAGATAACACACAAGCAAATGTGATGGGGTTTTTTTAGTGAACGTGTATTAATTAATAAAAGATGTACATGTCCTATATTTGCATCTTACGATGGTTATTGAAACTTGTTTTATTTCTCTATAGGCTTCAAATGATATAGACGCCCTAGAAAAAAAGCATTTTTAGTTGTTTCCATGATATTTTCTTTGCCATCTGGACCTCACAGCATTAAGGGACTTGTTTTTCAGTCTCTCTCTGAGCCTGGCCACTTTGACATTTGACAGCACCAGGAGGAAGCTAAATGGCAGCTCCTGATGAGCTGGGACTTCCTGTAGTTAGTTAGAATTTTGTACCTTTGGACATAGCAAAATGCTGGCTCTTTGGATACCTTCTGTGAGCAACAGAGCTCTTAGAGGTGCCTTGCTTTTGTCCTTGTGACTGTGGCTGTGCAGTGGCATGGAAGCTAGCTTTATATAGAAGGGCTAAGTGCCTCATTCTGAAGGGATGGGAAATCACTTTATTCGTGGCTGCTTAGTTTGAAGAAGTTGTTTCAGAACTTGTGGTCATGGAGATAGGGTTGTAGCATCAGGGCAGTAGAAGACGGCTGAGAAAAGCAGGTGGCAGATGTAGAGCCACAATGTAAATATAAAAATGTTTCTGTATGCCTTGTGGCAGTCAGATAGATAAGCCAGGCAGCTGTGCTGAAAACAAACCTGAGGGAAGAGATTTCCTTTGTAAAAATACTTATGTGCTTTAGGAAAAATATCAAACATGTATTGTAAATTCTAGTATTAAAATATTTTGATGAATTGTAACAGTGATGGAATTACAGTACACCTGTTTGTTCCTCTTTCTGAAAAAGTAGAATGTATCTCAGTTCTTTTTTAACTTTGAAATCAAGTTGTATGCAGTAAAGTGTTGTAGCAGCTGATGCATTTTCATCCTAAACAGGAGTATATTCAGATGCTAATGCCTCCATTAATCCAGAAGTGGAACATGCTGAAGGATGAAGACAAAGATCTCTTCCCTTTATTAGAGGTAAATGTTAAATGTGAATACGTTTTATCAACTTACTTTATAAATTGTGTTTTTTGCTAAAGGTGTTCCTCCTAGGAAATACGACTATAAAAGCTGACGTTTTTAGCTATTTTAGGGAAAAAATATTCTGACCGTGGTAAGAAAATTTTATGACTGAATAAATGTGCTTAGGTTTAGCAGAAATCCTTTATGTTTTTTTTTCTGTCATTTTGGAGTGTTTTCTTTGATAGGATTCTTTTAGAACAAAAAGGGTTCTATCCTCCTTTTATTCTTGTCTTCTCTCTCCTTGCTCTCCCTTCATCCCTCCATTAAAACTATTGTCAGACAAGCTGCAGGTATGAACCAGGCCATGTAGTCTAGCTCTGTACTTGCTGAGTGTGAAGCACCTCTAGAGGAAAATGCCTCTAGAAAAATTAGTTTTGTAACTCTTAGGTTATTTTAGGACTTGTTCATGGTCAAGGTACTTCAGCTTAGTGTAAGTGCTGTCTGAATTATCATAACTGGTTTTGTATGCATTTTCTTGGCTACCTCTAAGAAGATGCTGCTGCTGAGAAATTTTCTCAGCTGGCGTACGCAAGAGTGAGTAACAACTTGCTGGTAGTTGCCTTGGCTCAGCTAAATTGGTACTGCCTTTTTAGGTTGTGTTTACTTAATCAGTTACATGTTGGTGTACTTTAAATCCTAATATCTTCTAATTTGCCTCTGCCAAGTGAAAGATTCTTTAGGGGTGTGAGGAAAAGTAGTGACTGCTTTCTCTCTCTCCTCTTTTTTTAATTCCAGTGCCTGTCATCAGTTGCTACTGCCTTGCAATCTGGCTTTCTTCCATACTGTGAACCTGTGTACCAGCGTTGTGTAAATCTGGTGCAGAAGACACTTGCCCAAGCCATGGTATTTTGCTATAACTATTCAAATGTTACTTCACTAAACTGAAGTGTTAACTATGTAAAATTAGAGGTGTGCAGGGAAATTGACTATCTAAATGAAGGTGCAGTTCTGCAACTGTTTTATGCATACTCCTGAGAAAATCTAGTATAATTTTGAAAATGTGTACTTATTTGTTGCAGTTGCATAATGCTCAGCCAGATCAATATGAGGCTCCAGATAAAGATTTCATGA
This sequence comes from Phainopepla nitens, assembly GCA_013400175.1. Taxonomy (NCBI): domain Eukaryota; kingdom Metazoa; phylum Chordata; class Aves; order Passeriformes; family Bombycillidae; genus Phainopepla; species Phainopepla nitens. The sequence continues at coordinate 1,177 of VXBQ01011412.1, read as the reverse complement.
TTGTAGCTCTTGATTTACTCAGTGGTTTAGCTGAAGGACTTGGAGGCAACATTGAACAGCTAGTGGCTCGCAGCAATATCCTGACCCTAATGTATCAGTGCATGCAGGTGAGATGTGTAAGCTATTTCATCCACACATTTTCTTTATTCAAAGAATCAGAAACTCTTCTAGAATTTTTAATTTTTTCTTCCTCTCTTTAGGACAAAATGCCTGAGGTACGGCAGAGTTCTTTTGCATTGTTAGGTGACCTGACAAAGGCATGTTTTCAGCATGTTAAACCTTGCATCGGTAGGTTTCTTTTACATGTTTAATGTAAACTTGTTTTGCAAATGTTTAAGGGGATGTATTAGGCATTGTTATGCTCCCTATTCTGTGGGTTGCCTTTTTATGGTATTGTACATAGTAATTTTCCTTTTTCACCATGAGTCTTCAGTGTTTTGTCCCTTGAATTTTATGTTAAGAAAACATGTTCCCATTTCTGTAGACAGTGCAAAAGTTCATTTTTCTTTATTTTTATAGCTCTTTTTGTTCTACTAGAATTTATTGTTAAGTAAAAATATGTATAATATATAAATCAAAAAATGGGCTAGACGATAGGTTTTATTTGTTTTTTCTGCTTTGTTTTTTACTTCTGTGGGAAGTAAGCATCCGTAGTACACTTGCACAATATTTGGTTTTTCTTCACACATATACTGTTGAGATGCACTTGCCAAATGAATGCTTGGATAGGCTTGGAATTTAAAATTAATTTGGCAGATGTTATAATGACCTTTTTGACTCACTTGTCTTAAAACTTAATCAAGGATATGATTACCTTCTAGTCTTAGTTGTTTTTTCAAGGGTAGCTGAATGCACGGTTATCCAGGTGATTTGCGGGATGTTCAGCCATATGATAAAACCATTAGTGCTTGTAGCTGTGGTTTTTATCTTCTCCTCTCTTTCCTCTCATTTAAGCAAGGGAAGGAGAGAAGAAGATTTCTAATAGTAGTTATATAATGATAAACCCTGTTAGGAAGATTTTAAAAGCGTAATTTGAAAATACTTGCATTTTTGTGCTTAGGTTCTAAATTTCAGGTTAATCTGATGTATAGCTCTTGTTAATTTGAATGTAACACTTTCCAAGTATTTCAATAGGCTTACATTATCTTTTTCTTAAACATCCCTTTTTTTTCCCCCT
>VXBQ01011410.1:282008-298775 GCA_013400175.1 Phainopepla nitens | reverse complement strand
TACTCCTGGCACACCTGGTACTCCTGACACACCTGGCACACCTGTTACTCCTGGCACACCTGGTACTCCTGGCACACCTGACACACCTGGCACACCTGGTACTCCTGGCACACCTGGTACTGCTGGCACACCTGGCACACCTGATACTCCTGGCACACCTGGTACTCCTGGCACACCTGGTACTCCTGACACACCTGGCACACCTGGTACTCCTGGCACACACAGCACACCTGGCACACTGCCCCTGCTCAGCCACAGCACCAACTCCTCTGCCTTAGGAAGAGCCTTGGGTCAGCACTCCCAGCCAATCCTCACCTGAGGCCAGAGCTGTGAGGAGGAGGGATTTGTACCGTGGGTAAGAGAGAGCTTTTCTTGTGCCCTGGGATCTCCCAGCGAGAGCTCTCAGCTTTGTCTTTGCCCTGGAAGATCCCAGGGAGGGCTCTCAGCCTCATCCAGTGCCCTGGGAGATCCCAGAGAAGGCTCTCAGCCTTGTCCATGCCCTGAATCTCCCAGAGAGGGCTTTCAGCCTCATCCAGTGCCCTGGGAGATCCCAGAGAAGGCTCTCAGCTTTGTCCCCACCATGGACCCCCAGCAATGTTCCAGGGACAGGTAAAGGAGGTCTGAAGGGCACAGCCCCACCCCAGGTGCTGCCCCCAGGCCAAAGGGACAATGCAAGAAGGGTGGCCCTGGGAACAGGGAGGGGGAATGGTCCTAGGGTGCCGCAGTGCTGGGGTCTCGTCTCTGGAGGCATCTCCTCCCAGTGCCCTTGAGTGACCCAGCTCCACCTTCTTGCCTTCCTTCCCTCTGGCTCTGTGTGGTGCTGGGAAAACCTCACCAGGAGAATGAAAGGCTGCGAACCCAAGCTCTGAAGAAAGCCAAAGAAGAGAAAGAGGAAAATTCAAAAAAGGAGAGTGAGCTCTTGAGTGCTAGGAGGGAGCTGGATGCCCTCAGAAAACAGCATCAGAAACTCTCAAAAAAATTGCTGAAATACTCCCTGTTTAAGAGGTACCTGGAGGATGTGGTGGAGAATTCACAGGTGAGATTGGACATGGCTCAGGGAGGGCATCACCTGGGTTTGAACCAGAGGGGATGAGGCAAGGTCAGGGAAATCAACACTTGATCAAACCCAGAGACTCCAGGTGGGGTGGGAAGGGTTCTCTTACAACCAAAGAAGGCCACAGGGAGCAGGGTCAGGAGAGGAGAACCAGAACAGATGGAGGACTGAGAAAACTGAACAAAACCCATGAGAAGGGGGAAAATCTCAGGGCTGAAGGGAACAGGGCCCCCTTAGTGTCACCATTCCGGGTTACAATGATGGTTTGAGAGAGGTGAAAGCTGCCCAGGAATGGGACCCAGGCAGTTGTAAAGAAAGCTGTCCCTCCTCTCCAAGATGCTGGGACATCTCGCCATGCATCCCTTGTGCTCCTGCTGCCTCCCAGGGCCTGGGGACATGGAGCTGTTGTGTTTTATCCCAGCACTGCTCCCATGGGGCAGAGCTGGGACACCTCCCAGGCCTGGCAGTGTGCATGTCATCCCGCAGGGGATGTGGCCATGCGCAGGGACCAGCAGGGAAAATGGAGAAGGGAAGATCCTCCAGCTGGGGAGGCCTTGGCCCTGCTTGGGGCAGGGGAACCCAGAGAGGGAACGGCAGGGTGTCGCTGACCCCAGGATCCTGTGCTGCAGTTCCGGGACATCGAGGATGTCATTTCCTACTACAAGGCCCTGGTGAGGACACGCAAGGACCTGCTGCAGTCCCAGTGGTGGCACCGGCAGCTGATGGAGCAGGGCAAGGTCCTGCAGCAGCAGATCAGGGCAGAGAAGGAAGCTGAGATGCTTCAGTGCAAGAATGACTTGGTGCAGCTCCAAGAATCTTTTGACCAGGCTCAAAGTGACATCTGCCAGTGGGTAAGGAACTGTGGGGTGGGCAGGGGAGCTCTCCAAGGCCTGGCAGAGTCAGGACTGGCCGCTGGCTCCTGCTGCAGCCAGGGGCTCGTGGCAGGGCCCAGCAGCAGGGTTTGTGGTGGGAGGAGATGCCTGATCCCATCCCTCTATGGGGCTGCAGGAGGAGGAGTGAGAGCCCAGGCATGGAGCAGGTTTGTCATCAGGAAGAGTTGGAAGCATCAGATCTGGGAGGTGACAGTGGCAGTGCTGCTGCAGGGGATGTGTCTCTGCTGTGAGGAGGGCATGGGGCTGGCAGGGTGAGCACTGCAGGTGCTGCAAATACCTGGGCTCTTCCCTGGTTCCTGGATCTGCTCCCACCACACCAGGCTGGACCGGCCCCAGCCCAGCCCTGGGCAAGGCTGGGCTCTTCCCAGCCCGGATGAGGGTGGAATTTGGGGTCTCCAAGCTGGGGTCCCGGTGCTGAAGCAGCTCTGCTGAGACGTGTCTCGTGTTCCCCAGGAGGATTGCTGGGCCGAGGTCCAGGACAGGGCTGCCAGGAAGGCCACGGAGCTGAAATCCCTCAACATGGCCATCCACAGCCTCTTCCAGGCTGCCAGTGCACAGCTCCAGCCAAAGGGGAAGGTGGCAGCTGGGGACAGCCACAGGCAGCTGGACATGGTAAAGCCAGAGCAGAGCCCAGGAAAAGCAGCAGGAATGGCTCTCCCAAGGCAAAAGGGAGCCCCCAGGCCCAACACACCCTCCCTTTTCCCCTGGGGTCCCTTGGTACAGGGAATGGTGGGGACACCAGGCAAACCTGTCCCTTCCCAGCAGGTAGAGCAGGGAGTGGGGCCTTGTGGGGCAGAAGGAGTGGGAGCCAGGCAGGGACAGGGCTGCAGGGATGTGGGAGTGCAGGGATGTGGGAGTGCAGGGGTGTGGGAGTGCAGGGATGTGGGAGTGCAGGGATGCAGGGACAGGGGTGCAGGGATCTGGGGATGCAGGGACAGGGGGTGCAGGGATGCAGGGATGTGGGGGTGCAGNGGTACAGGGATGCAGGGATGCAGGGACAGGGGGTGCAGGGATGCAGATCCAGCCATGGCCAGGGTTTGGTTTCATTCCCTCACAGATGCACATTCTAGTGTTGCATGTGCTTTCTTGTCCTGTCACTTAGCTTGGGGACATCTGCCCTCCAAGAGGAACAGGCTCCCCTCTGCCTCCTGTTCCCATTCCTGCCCTGAGCCTACCCTCTCCCTTTCCCACTGTAGATCCAGCAGTTTATCCACGACCTCCATGACTTCACGGAGGACATGAAGAACTGCAGCCGACCCCTGTGAGAACCTGCCCTGCCAGCGAGGGAGTAGCAGGGCAGGCAGGGAAAGGAGAGGATGAGAGAACCCTGCAGATATTGTGACTAAAAAAACCAGCAAATATTTTAAGGCATCTCTTCATTTTCTGTTGATCTTCCCTGCTCTTCTGTGAGCCCAAATACTCAGAAGCAGCAGAGAGAGAAAAGCAGGAGAGAGTGAGCCCTGTGTGGCTCCCAAGGGTCACAGAGACACTGACAGTGCTACCAGGAGCTGCCTGCTCTGGAAAAGTCAGCTCCTGATTCATCCCAGAGCACAGAGGATGCTGTTCCTTTGTGCCCATGTGTCTCATTTCAGCTGAGACATTTCCAAAGGGACAGGATCATCCACACCCCTCCTGAGAGGTGACTCAGCTGTCCCCTCCCTGGCCACCCATGGCCACACTGTCACTCTGGTGGGTGCCTCTCAGTGATGGCAGGGGGCAGGAGATGGGACAGGAGCAGCTCTGACCCTGCCCTGTGAGGGACGCTTGGGCACACGGCTGTCCCTTGCTGCTGTGAGGGACAGTTGGGGACACAGCTGTCTCCAGGGGCCACCTGAGCACACTGAGGGACCAAAAGTGAAATGTGGGTCAGAGCTAGAAATTGAAGGCTTGGGGGATCTTACTGAAGCAGCAGTAAGTAATGCTCTGGGCATTCCAGGGAACTCCTGAGTCCAGCCTGACTGTTTAGGATTCAGTTTTCAGGTTAGCCACCCAGCTGTGTCACAGCTGAGCCATCTCCTAAAAAGGTCCAAGGTAGGGAAAACACATATGGAGCTTCCAACAGACATGTATTGGTTTGGGTTGAGATCGATGCACAAGAACCAGTACCACTCCTGTGGGCTGGGCACCTTTCCCAGCAGTTCCAGCAGCTCCATGTGCCCAGGGGAGCAGCCTGAGCCTTCTCCAGGAGCAGCTTCAGGGACACAGATGTGACACACAGACAGACCCTGCCCCTCCTTCTGCCTGCACCAGCACTGCTTCCAGCCCAGGCTGGGTCCAGTGGGGGCATGTTTGGAATCCAGGGCTCTTCCTGGCCTCTGACTCCCTCTCAGCCCAACCAAACCCACTAGCTGGGTCACTCACTGTCCCAGCAAGGCCCTGGGAAGGCAGGACAGAGAGGAGCCTTTGGGGTGTGTGGATCAAAGCAAATCCTTGTAGGTCAAGAAAAGCATCCCTGGAGGGAGGAGCAGGGAGGGAGTGGCCCAGGACAGGATCAGCTCTGGGCCAGGATCAGATCCAGGACGGGATCAGCTCCAGGCTGGATGGATGCTGCTGCTGGATGGCCTGGACAACAGCCCCAGCAGTGTCCTGCCCCTGTCTCACTGCACAGGGCTGGCAGAGCATAGAGCAGCTGTGTGGCTCCGTTTGGGATCTGCAGGGTGCTCCCCCAGCACACACTGCAGCCTCCCCTGAGCCAGGAGAGCAGCAGGAAGTGGCAGGGCATGGCTGGAGGAGCTTGCAGGGCATTAGCAATGAGCAGCACGAAGTTGAAGGCTTCAAACTCAGCACTGGTGTCAGCTCAGAGGTGACAGAGCCAAAGCCAGGTCACGTTTGCTGCAGTCAGTTGTGGGTGTCACATCAGCCCACTGAGGCTTTGCACCAGGGGCTGGGAGGGGCCAGAGGGACTGGTTTAGTCTGGGGACTTCTGGCTGTGGGCTGGAGGGCATTCCCCAGGAAGGACAAGGGAGTGGAAACCCCCTCAGAGGTTGGAGAACTGTTCCCCACACACAGGGTGTTCTGCCAGGGGGGCTGGGAGAGCTGGGATTGCTCAGCCTGAGGAAGGGAAACTTCAGGGTAACCTAATTGTGGCCTTCCAGTACCTGAAGGGACTAAAAAGAAAGATGGAGAGAGACTCTTTACAAAGGTCTGGACTGCTGGGACACAGGGAATGGCTTCTCACTGCCAGAGGGCAGGGTTAGATGGATACTGGGAAGGAATTGCTCCCTGTGAGGGTGGGCAGGCCCTGGCACAGGGTGCCCAGAGAAGCTGTGGCTGCCTCTGGATCCCTGGCAGTGCCCAAGGCCAGGCTGGACATTGGGGCTTGGAGCAACCTGGGACAGTGGGAGGTGTTCCTGCACATGGCAGGAGGTTAGAATTGATGATCTTTAAAATCCCTTCCAACCCAAACCATTCCGTGATTCCTGGATATGCTGGAGGAATTTGGACCTGCCCATGGCACTGCCCCAGGAAGGATCCCACCTGCACAGTGTTTGATAAATATGTGGCCAGGTGGGAGGGAAGGAGCCATCCCACCTGAGGTCTCCACCTTCCTCTGCCACTTTTCTCAGCTCCTGTTCAGTTTCCTTTCCCTCCTGCAGGTTGCCCTGATCTAAATGTTCCTCCTTTTGCTCTGATTTCCTCCTTTTCCTTGGAGCTGGACACTGACCCCAGTCACAGTGAGGGGAGGACAGTGGATCCTCCCAGCCCGTGCTCCATGGTGACTCCACAGGGAGCATCCCTGCTCCAGCTGGCTCCAGGGCCTGCCCTGCAGCCCTGCTCAGCTCCACCACAGCCAAAAGGTTCCTTGCAACAAAGCCACAGCCAAAACGAGACCCAAACCAGGTCCATTCCCCACCAGGAGTCCTCAGGAACCACCCCATGGACTTCCCAGGGTGGTGCAAGGCTGAGGAGGAGACCATCACTGGTGACTACAGCATGTCCAGATGGTGGAGCAGGATGTTCTCCAAACAGCAGCTCCAGGTGATTTTTATCTCTCAGCCCAGGTGTGGGACACTCCGTGCTGTGCCATGGGCTCCCGCTGCTGTCACACCTTCCAGGCCAAGGTGGGACGTGGTGTCTATGCTGCCATGGAGGACGTGGGGCCACCAGGACCTGTGGCAGCACCCAGACCTGCCCAGCCAGCCTGGGGGCCCTTGGTGCTGCTGCTGCAGGGAAATTGTGGACAGTGATGGATGTTGGATCCCTCAGAGGAGAGCAGGGAGTGGACTCTGGCTGCAGACCTGGGGAGCAAAGGCAGGAGGTGGGAAGCTAGGAATTACAGCCTCAGATCCCCTTGTGCCTCCTTCTCCAGGGGCCATGGAGCCAACCCTGCTTTACAGAGCACCCACTGCCCTGAGAGGAACTCCTGCTACCTCTGGCCACAGTGAAATCTCCACTGGCATGAGATGGATCCTCCCACAGAGGCTACAACCTCCTGGACCTCTGGCACCACCACCTTCTCCTCACACAGATCTTGTCCCACACAGGGTCAGTCGGGTGCTGCAGCTCTGTGCTCATCAGCCAGGGGGTGAAGCCCACCTCAAGCTGTTTAGGCCCTGCTGGCCTTGTCTGCACCTCCAAGCCCTGATTTTGGCAGCAGGTGCTGTGGAGCAGAGCCATCCACAGGGCAGGGAGGCAGCCAGAGCCAGGCACAGCTGCTCCAGGGGGGATCCCACCCCCATCTCGGTCAGGTCCCATCAGCCTCCTTCTGGGGTGAGCTGGGGAGCCCACACCAGGCTGCACTGGCAGGCAGCACCTCTATGGAGCTGCCATTCCCACGGAATTCAGGATCTGTTATGTCCTGACCCGTGGCAGAGGATGGGAACTGCCTGGTTGGCTCAGCAGCCACAGGATTGTCCTGTGCCACTGACACAGCACGCTGGGCAATCCCTGTTCCCAAAATCATGGCTCATCCCTGTAGGGGTCTCCAGGAAGAAACAACCAGCTCCAAGGAAGGGCCAGCACCCAGGAAGCCCCTCCTGCCCATCCCATATTCCCAGAATGTGCCCTTACCACGGCCATGTCCTGTGCTGGCAAGGCCCTACATGATGGAGCAGGTGAAGCCACAGCATTCCTTGAGCAGGGTCAGGCCTGTCTTGCTCATGTAGGGAGCTGAGGTTTGCTGTCCCCTCGATGTCATCTTTTTCTCTCGGACAGGAGCTGTGGGAAGAGGAATCTGGGTCTGCCTGGGGCTGGTGCTCAGAGCTCCTCTGGGGCTGCTGCTGACTCCTCAGAGCCACAGCTCCTGCGGAGTGTCCATGAGGACGCTGCCATGGGTGCTCTGGGGTGTCCCCAGGACTAGGAATGCCTCCCAGCACCTGGGGAGGTGACAGAGCACAGGGAAGGGGGCAGCTGTCATCAGAGGATGTGATGTCCACCCTGCATCCACTTGAGGAGTGAGCCAATGTCAAAGGTCCAAATGAAGTCTGTCAGCTCTAATAGAGCCCTTCCCCAGCCCCATTCTCATAGGGCTGGAAATGCTGGGAGAGAAATGGATTCCTAACATCTGTTCCAATTCCAGATGTTCCCACAATGTCATCTCAAGCACCAGCATCCCCCCATTCCATTTCCCCACCGTCCTCCAGGTCAGCCATTTCCAGGCAGTAAAATTTCAGAAGCAGAGTACTTGGGAAAGGGGACAAATGCCAGGGAGGTTCAGTGCAAGGAATAAACCCCATCAGCACCCACTTGCTCTCTGGAGGTAGCTTTTGGAGAGCTTGCTCTGCAGGAACTCAGCCATTTCCTTGTCTTCTTCCCTTTCCCTGTGACAAAGAACTTGGTTACTAATTGGGAAAGGAACAGCAGGGCCCCCAGGAGCTCTGGGGAGGCAGGACACAGCTCATAGGATAGATTACACTGTCCCTAGCTCAAGCAATATGTGACACCAGCTACCTGAGCCTCTCAAACTCCACATCATCCACCAGGAAATCCCGCGTTTCCACCAGCTTGTGGATCTGCTGCACCAGCTCCTCTTCCCTCTGCTTCTCCTCATTGGATTTCTGGTTCTCTGCAGCACAGGAAGCACATTTCACAGCTACAGAGAGCACATTTCACACCCCACAGGGGCCATCCCCCCCTGCCAAGGCTAGGCCTGCTCTGTTCTGCTCAACTCTGAGTGTGGGGGCAAAGCCAACCCAAAGCAAGCAGCTGCATCCAGGCTCTGGCTGCTCAATGAGCAGGAATCTTGTCCCAATCTCTCTGGCTGGAGGTGACAGATCTCCTGGGGCTCTCCCACCCCATGAATTAGTGCAGAGTCACCTGGGCACGGTTTCTGAGCAGCTCACACCTGCCTGCTGGGACAGGGCCACTTCAAGTGGCATTTGGTTGCCCCACGAAAGAGAAGATGAGGCTGTGCCCAAGCACCGGCTATTTGGGGTTAATTAACACTGGTTATTCACTGTTAATTAGCAACCTGCAATCATGAGGAAGAACCTGTCAGGGTTAAGGTCCCACTGGACAAACACTGCCCCTTCCCCCCCCCGCCCCCGGCTGATGTCAGAGCCCATCATGAGCATGGTGATGATCAGAATCATTAAAGGCACCTTGGCTGGGGACATTCAAAGCCCCAGCCCTGGCTGGGCTCTGAGTAAGCACTGACGTGTTCCCATCTTTATCCAAACCCAAGGCTGCAGTGGCTGTCTCACAAGCACAGGGATGTGCAGGATTTTTCCAGCACAGACAGGTCTGAGTCAACTTAAAGACAAAAAGAGCAGAATTTCTGCTCTCAGCTGAGTCTGGGAGTGCTGAAAAGGCAAGAAATGAAAGTCCAAAGCAGATGAAGGAAAGCCAGGCTCATTTCTCCAGTAGCAGAAAAGACCAGTTTATCTCTGCTCTGAGCCATGGTTTAGGGAGAGTGGTGGTTTATGGACTGGAAGTGTTGGAATTAAACCCTCCATGAGATTTTGGTCTGTTTTGCAAGGAGCTCCTGTTTTTATGGCAGAACGTTCCCCTCCCCAGCTGAGCCTCCTCCTGGATGCCGAGCCAGTTTTATTGAAGTGAGCAGCACCTGAATATGAAGCAGCAGCTGGGCTCTGCGTCCACGCTGAGGGTTCCCAGGCACAGCTGGCACGGTGGCACTGTGGCACCTGGCAGGGCCGCCCTGGGCACCCCTGCTAACCCCAGGCACAGCACTAAGGAGGTGCCTGGGGACACAGCTTTGCACAGCTGGGCCCTGCCTGCCCCCATCTGCCCTGCCACACCTCCACCGAGCCCGGGCAGCGTGCCCGGAGCCTTACCTGGCAGGACCAGGAGTTTCTGGAGCTCTGTTTTCAGCTGGCTGATTTCCTTACAAAGCTGGATGTCGTCCATCCTGTGGAGACGCAAACGGAACCTCTGAGGGGGAAAACTGGGAGAGAAGAAGTTCAAAACCCCCAGAGAAGCACCCAGACAGTGCCTGTGGTGGGGATCCCAGATTTCCCTGCCTTCCCATGGGAAATGCCAGCCCACTTCATCCCAGAGTTTTGTTTGGGCACTAGCTGTTGGCAGAGAAAAAGTTTCATTATCTTAATGATAACAAAGCCTATCAAAACCTGGCCCATCCACAAGGCAAGAGCTGCTGTGTTTCTCCTGGTCCCAGAAAATAATCCCCAAAGAGCAAAATCCAAAAAGAAGTGGAAGCTGCTGCCATAAAAAAGATATTTTTTATCCCACCTTCCTGCAGAATTAAATAAAGGTAGAAACATGAAATGTAACAGAGAGGGTGTGCAGAGCACCACGGGGGGCCACAGGGACCACAGAGATTGCTGGGGATATACTGATTTAAATGAAAATGAACAGTAAGACGAGAGCTGAATGATTATTGCATTTAAATGGAAAATAATTCTGGAAAAAAACTGATAGGCAGGATAAAAGATAATAAATTCTCTTTTCAATTAAAATTCGGAGAGGTTGCAGGGACAAGTACCCAGGAGGCTCTTGCTGGGGCTGGGATTGCTTCTACTTCTGCTGGTGACACCACTGCTGGTGACACCTATGGCAGCATCAGCCAGAGCCACGTGTCCTTGGGTGGCCCCAGGGAGCACTGAGGGACCAGGGTGGAGCTGAACCTCCCACAGGAATTCCAGACCCTTCCTTTCGCCCTGTAAAGGAGAAGTGTTTGGTGCCTCATTGTTTTCCAGAGCACAGACACCTCAGAAATGCTGGAATGTTTTAGTCTGGCATTTCCAACGAGGAGCAAACACCGTTTTTTATCAAGGTCACTGCTCTGTTCAGCTGCACATGCCCGGGGTTTTCCATCCCCCTGAGCCCTGCAGTCCAACCACCCTGAACATCACCTTTTCCCCCCACTGGAGAATCAAAAAACGCCTTGCAGCACCTGTTTCCCAGCTCCCTAAGCCTGTCTGGCAGAGCCCAGCTCTGGGATCCCCATTTCCAGCAGCAGTGCTGGAAGCTCCTCAGCCTTCCCAGACTCACCCCTGGGCCCTGCAGAGCTGAGGCTGAGTTCCCAGAGCACCCAAAACCTCCCAGCCAGGCAATCCTGGCATGTCCCACCCCCCCCATGGAATCGTTTTTGCAGCCAAGCCCACCATGAGTTTTCTGCAGGAGATTTTCCTTTGGTTTCCAAGGGAGAAACCAAACAAAGAGCTGAGAGCTTTGACAGCACCTGTGAGGATCAGGTACTGTTGCCATGGAAAGCATTTAAGAACTACACTTTTGATGATTTCCAAAAGTCCTTTTCAACGATGAGTTCAGGGGCAACTGTGCCTCGAAGGGGCTCAGAATGCAAGCCTCTGAAGCAGCTAAAATCTTCCACTCACACCAGATTTACCCAGGGATTTCCAGGCTGTGGGTCCCTCTGTGCAAGGACCAGTGAGGACCCAGTCACATGCAAAAAGCAGCACAAGAAGTGATCCAGCCCAGGAAATGTCACCTTTGCCAAAATCCCAGTTTGTGCTGGGCTGGCAGGGTGGGATCCAAGGGCTGGGCTAACTACACCCTTTAGTGATATTAAAAAAACTTAATCAATTCAAACTACGGATGTTAGTCAGGCCTTATCCTCCAAACACACAAAATCTCCTGACAGACCCATGGAAAATGTTCTGTATCCCCCCAGGTGTGGTGGGCACCGTTGTAACACAGGGGCTTAGGCCTGAAAGGCCTGGAGAATTTTACTCCAAAACTTGTTTGATTATTGGAATGGAAACAAGGTGGGAAGCAGCCTCAGGCCTGCTCGTGCCTGGGGCTGAGCTGTGCTTGGCTGGGCAGGAGGAGGCACTGGAGCATCCCTGGGAGGGAGCAGCAGGGGAGCAGGATGGGGACTCACATGTAGCGCAGCTCTGACTCCCTGCGCACCAGGATCTCCCGGATCCGCTCGATCCTGAAGAGCTCTCCCTCGATGTCATCGATGGTGGTGGTGGAGTCGGCCATGGACACGATCTCGTCCTCTGGAAGAGGAATGGGAGCCACCTGAGGCAGCAGAAGGCCAGCAGGGATCTCAGGGCAGCCTTGGGAACAGCAGCACTTCTGCTCCCAGCGCCGTGCCGGGCTCTGTGCTGGGAGAAAGCCTCGCATTCCCAGCGCTGTCCCCATCTCCGAGCAGCAGGAGGCCAAGGGAGCTGGAAACTGCTGGAGGGAAGGACAGGAATGTCCCTGTCTTTTTCTAGAGCCACGGAAGCCTCCAGCATGTCCAGCACAGAGACCTGAGCCTGCCCAGCATCCTCGTCCTGCATGACCAGGAGCAAACCCTGGGCACACAAAGCTCAGAGCTGAGGAGTCACAGGTGTGAAATTCCTTCTGCTGCCCCCCTCCCTCACATGCTGGATGAACACCCCCCATCCTTCCCTGCCCACTGAGGTGGAGCCCCCCCTATTCACCCTCTGCAGTGCTGAGGATCACATCCAGCCCCCACCTGGGGAAACTGAGGCAGGGAAAGGGACTTAGAAGCAGGAGCCTGCTCAGGGTGAGAGACAGGAGCTTCACAGCAAAATGTGAGATAAAGAGGCTGGAATTTATATTTTAGAGGGATGGATGGGATGAAAGCCCATCCACCTCCATCCGTGGCTCTGACCAGCAGTTCTGCCTCTCCCTCTGTGACTCACACATATAAACCCCACTCGTTTGCTCCAGACTGTCCTGTGGATTTCCTTGTGGATGCTGTGTGGATTCTACAGCGACTCCCGGCCAGTTTTATGGGAATAACTGAGGATCTGCTCCAGGCCAGCTCCCAGCCTGGTCTGGCTCTCAGACACAACACTCAGCCTGTCACCAGTGCCAGGCAGCAGCACCTTCATCACATCCCAGCTAATCTGATATTCCTGGGATGTGCTGGGGACAGGGGCTGCAGCAGAGCCAGCTGGTGGGAGAACATTCCAAACCCTTCCAAACACTCCTTTAGGGGGTAAGGCTGCTTCCTTTGAACCTTCACAGGACACATCTCCCCTCAGAGGTTTTGCCTTCTGTAAGAGCCGGACGGAGAGCTGGGGACTCCAGACGGCTCTTCATAAAATGCTGTTTATTGCCCCAGGGCCCGTGGGTCGTGGGCAGTGCCTGTGGCTGCTGGCCAAAGGCGAGCCATGGGTCCTGAAGTCCCCTTCTATACATGTTACAAAGCATTATATCTCTTTCTTTGCTTTACATCTTATTACATAACAGCCAATTACCATCATACACAAAACCTTTACATTTACATATAACCTACCAAAACTGCTAAAATTACCATACCATGTTTGTAACCAACCAATCACCTGAGTTAGTAATTACACGTTAAACTTTAAGAACTTGTTTTGCAGTGGAATTTTCTTCTACCTCTGTAAATAGCATCTTTCTGTCTGCCTATGCTCTTTTTCTTGGTAGAAACAATGCCTTATTTGCAGACCACTCAACCTTTTGGACTTTCTGCCTTCTAACTTGACTAATCCATTGCTCTAAACCTTCCAACTCAACTTTTGTTCTCTCTGATGAGATGTTCTCTCTCTTTTATATATCAAAACTTGCTTTCATTTCTATAAAACCTTCTCTTAAGCATTCATCTCTATAAAACTTTTCTGTTAGCTTATCATCCTTCCCAACAGCCTTCCTGCAGCCCTGGGACTTTTCCCATGCAGGAAGAGGGGAAAGGACAGCCATGGAGCTGCTCCAGAAGCAGGATTTTCCAGGCAAGGATGTTGGGAGATGTCAGGATGTGTGGTCTGGGCATTCCAAGCAGGAGCCAGTCCAGTGCTGAGCGTTACAGGGCAGGAAGAGACAAACTCTAAGGCACAAGACCAAACACTCTGCACTCTCTGTCCTCTCCCCATCACGTAACACTGCTTGGGAAATCATTCCCAGAGTGAGACATGTTTCCAAGACTTCCAGCAGGGATGGTTCATTATGGAAATCTGATAGTTTGGATTCCTGTGAGTGGTTTGGAGAAGAGTTTTCTGCTGTTTCTGGCTTGGAAGCTCATGAGGATTTCTCAGAGGTTGTCTCTGTCTCCCCCGGCATGAAGGCCATGTTCAGCTGATGCCAGGGCGTGACTCCTCCCTCCTCCCCTGTTCAGAGCCTCAGGATGCTCCCAGGAGCCAGTGCTCAATCAGGATGGACAAATCCCTGGACTGGGCAGGTTGGGAGGCTGGATGAGCCCTCCAGCAGCTCCTGCCCTGGGCTCTGCACAGCCCCCTCCCTCTGCCTCGTTTCCTGACACGGTTGCCAAGGGACTGGCCTGTAGCTGCTACAGCATCACGATGTGGTTGCTAAGGGACCAGAGTGTGGTTGCTAGGGGATCAGGATGCTGAGGTCCCTCATCCCGAGCATTCTGGGGCTCTGCTACCCCAAAGCTCCTCTGGCCCGAGATATTTTGCTGCAGTTGCACCCAGCTGTGCAGCTGGGGACAGCCCCAGGGGCCCGCGGCACATGCTGGAGATGTGCAGGTACCAGCACAGCTGGAGGGGCAGTGGCACAGCTGGGATGTGCCTGTGGGCAGCCACTCCCTGGGCTCTACCTCAGCTCAACCCCAGAGCTGTCACCAAAAGCTGCATTGCTGTGTCCCCTCTGTGCCCAGGTGGAGGTGACAAAGCTGGTGGCTGTCCCGATGTGCCAGTAAACACGCAGACAGATAAACCCGGAGCTTCTTGCAGCCTCCATCCCCAAGGACGCACAAACCAGCCCGGGCAGCATGGGGCGGGGCTGGAGAGGGGAACAGCCACTGCTGGCCCAGCTGGGGAATAACCTGCAATGTCTCTGATCCCTGCTGGTACAATCATTGGGCTGAGGCTCTCAGCCAGGTATTTCCCAGGGGGGAGTGCCAGGGTTTGGAACAGCTGTCAGCATCCCTTCTTCTCCCTCTCATCCCAGAATGTCATCAGCCCAACCTTTCCAGGTGGGAGAGGGGAATTCTCGCCTGTGCAGGCAAAGGGAGGAGGTGGCAGGGCTGGGAGAGGAGGAGGTGGCAGAGCTGAGTTGCTTTCCCCAACCTGCAGCAGGAGGCTGGGATGTAATTCCAGCCTCTGGGCAGTGGCCACAAGAGCAGAAAAGCTCCTGGCTCAGCTCTGGGGTGGTTCCATCGAGTGTGGCTGGCAGCACCCTGCCCTCACACACTGCTCCAAAGTCACCTTTCTGTTGGACCCTTACCAGGTCAAGAGTGTCCTGTGACATGGGGACAGTGGGAAGGTCACAGCTCAGGACAGCCAGGGCCACAGGGCTCAGCTGGAGGGTGCCAGCCCTTGGCTTTGCCTTCAGATGCTGCGCTCAGGTCCCGGCACTCTGCATCCCTAAGGAATTCCAAGGAACTGCCCCCCAAAGCAGTCAGTGCTGGACAAGAAGCTCTGACAGGATATTTGTGTCCCTGGAGCTGCTGAATTCAGGGCAGAGCAGAGGGAGGGCAGTCCCAGGAGAAACCTCCTGGAAAATTAAGCCACAAACGCTGGAAGGGAGCACCTGGAGAAGGTGACACCCAAGGCAGGGTGTTCATTAAAGCTGGGATCAAGCCCACAATCCAAATCTCCCTTTGGGGATGGACAGGGATGGCCCCATGTGTGGCCACACTGCCGAGGTGTCCCTTTGCTCCCACAGCTCTCCCACAGCAGCACAGCCATACACAGAACCCCCCACACAGAAAACCCCCCAAACAGAAAACAGTGCCCGAGCCAAAGGGATCCTGCCAGGCACCATTTCAGCCTGGCAAGCCAAGGAAGGGGGAGAAAGCTTTGACAGAAATTTGGAGATGCTCTAATCATCACACCTGGCCCAGGGAGGAGCCTCCATTAATGAGAAGTGCAATAGCCAGAGACTTCCATTCCAGACGGTTTGGAGAAAACATTTGGACAGCCAGCTGCAAGCCTGGGATGAGTCACCCCAGGCAACAGTGCAGGGTGAGTTCAAGCAATTTTCTTCATGCTTAAATTTGGGAAATCCACTGACAGCCCCCTGTGGAGGGGTCAGAGCTCTTTATAGGGGCACCATCCCAAGAAGCCTCTAACTCAGCCTTATGTTTTTCTCAGCTCTGGACAGCAGCAGGGACGGGGACATCCAGCCTGTCCCAGTCAGCCCCTGCTCCTGACAGCAGCAGGGACAGGGGACATCCAGCCTGAACCCCAGCAGGACAGGAGGCTCCAGGAGCTCAGCGCTCCACAGGCTTAGTCTGAGCTTTCTTGGCTGGGAGCAAGCAGCAGAGCAGCATCCAAACAGCAGACAGGGATTGTTGCCACGTTCTTACCAGCCCCAAGGTCCCCATGAGCTGGGAGTTCACAGCACTGCACTGAAGCAGCAAAATTGCAGCCACCACAGCCCTGCTCACAGGCAGCCATGGGGGATGTCCACGCTATACCCAGCACCCTGAGTCTAGTCCCTGCCCACCCCGATGTCACCCAGCTGCTGGAGCAGAGGACCCGGGTGATGAAGGTGCTCAGAACCCCTCAGAAGTTGTAGGGGAGGATGCACGCTGCCAGGAAAGGCACAAAGGAAAAGAACCAAAACTTCCCACAGCTCATCCAGGAGCTGAGCAGCTTCACGGGCCCCACACGCCCCCCAAGCAGTACCCAGCAGGATGCTGGTTTTGGCTGATCCTTCCTCCCCTGCCCCTCCAGCTGCCTATCCCTGCCCCACTGTGTGCAAGGGGGGGCAGAGAGGACAGGGAAGGGGAGAGGTCGAAGGGCTGGCAGAGCAAGGGATGCAGGCGCCTCCCATCCGCGCAGCCCAGCACTGCGACCCTTCCCCCCAGCCCAAGGTCGAGAGCCCTGCTTAAGGCAATTCCCCTGCTTGGCATCCCCCGCTCTTCTCGCCCGGGATCCTGCTGGAGGAGCTGGTCAGAGAGGGGCAAAGGCGGTGAACCAGGGCGACCCCTCCTGTGCCCCGGTCACAGCCGTGCCCAGGGCCGCCCATGGCAGCGCAGCGGCGCCGTGTCCGGCCGGGCAGCAGCAGCGAGATGTGACTGCGGTCCCCCTGTGTGTCCGTCCGGACGTGTCCCCTGCCGCCACCCTTCCTCCCCTCCAGCCCCCCTTGTTCCCACCCAGCCCCTTCTCGCCGTCCTTTCTCTCCCCTGGCCACTCCATCCATCCATCCATCCATCCATCCTTCTCCCCCACTCCCGATGGCCGCTGCGCGGGGCTCCGGCGGCGCCGGTGCGGGTCCAGGGACCCCCGGCTGGGCTTCGTTTGGTGGAGGAAGCCGCCGGTCCCGCGCCAGCTCCCGGGGCTCGGGTGTCCGGATTGTCCCGGAGCCCCGGCGCGGGGGAAGTTGGGCTCGGGCGGTGTCAGTCCCGGTGCCGTTTCGGTCCCGCCGCGCTCACCTGGCCCCGCGCCAGCCGGCGGCCACCGCGTGGATTCCATGGATCCGTACCGGGGAGGAGCGCGGCTGCCCTCCATCCGCAGCCCAGCGCGCTGTGCTCCGCCGGGGCGGGGGCTCCCGCCG
>VXBQ01011410.1:251317-275741 GCA_013400175.1 Phainopepla nitens | reverse complement strand
ACACGGGAATGGCCCGACCACAGGAATGGCCCGGGACCGGAATGGCCCGGGACCGGAATGGCCCGGGACTGGCACGGGAATGGCCTGGGACTGACACGGGAATGGCCCGACCACAGGAATAGCCCGGGACCAGAATGGCCCGGGACCGGAATGGCCCGGGACCGGCACGGGAATGGCCCGGGACCGGCACGGGAATGGCCCGGGATCAAACGGGAACGGCCCGGCACCGACACAGGAATGGCCCGACCACAGGAATGGCCCGAGACTGGAATAGCCCGGCACCGACAGGAGAATGGCCCGGGACTGGAATGGCCCGGGACCGGCACGGGAATGGCTCGGCGTGGCCCTGCCCCGCAGGATCCCGGGATGGCTCGGGCTGGAAGGGGCCCCAGCGATCATCCGGCCCAACGGCCCCACGCAAGCCGGGAGGCAGCGGCTGCGGTTCTGCTGGGCTCAGAGGGTCCCAGCCCCGGGCTCACCCTCATCCCGGCCCGCCGGGGGACGGGGACGCAGGCAGGAACCACATGGAACGGTATTGTGTGCAGGTGGTTCTGGAATATCCCCAGTGAGGGACACTGCACACCCTCCCTGGACAGTCTGTTCAGGGCTTGGTCGCTGCACAGCGAAGAAACTAAACCCCATGTTCAGGTGGAACTCTTGGGCGTCTGTTCACCAGACACAAGCAAACACACAACAACAACCAACTGGCAGTTTCAGCTTGGGTTTGTCTTAATTTCTTTCAATTGGCATTAAAAGGAATGCACCCTCTGGTACAAGTCGCCCATGACACCTATACAAATAATTTATCATCCATCTACATAATTTACAGCTGTACAGAACAAACTCTGGACACACAGCCCACACTCCGGCCCAGCTCAAAGCCTATTGGCTTTTTGAGCATTTTCTTTGTGTGTGCAAACCCCACAGTGAAGCCCTGAGGAGGCAGAGGGGTGCAGAGCCACTGGTTACCCCTTAAACCCCACATTATCCCAACAACAACAGCTGCTTGTGCAGGGGTTTCCTGACGTACCTGTGAGCCTCCTGCCTCCCTTTGACTTCCTTCAGGGACAGAATGTTTGCTGCCCAAGTCTGGCATAGGGGAGCACCAACAATGTCTGGGTTGTGAGGTGAAAACCTGATCCCTGCTGGGCTGTGAGACATCTCCAAACTAAATATTGCAGCTGCCAGCTGCCCTGGGCTCCACAGGACAGCCAGCAGCACCTCCCATGGATCTTCCTCACCCTTCCTGAAGAGAAGAGCTCAAAGCTCTTCCCTGACTTGTGCAAAAGGTGAAAGCTCAGTCCTGCAGCATAGCTGCGCCCTGGGCAGGGCCTGTCAGCCGTGGTCACACTGTCCCAGCAGGGCATGGCTGTGCCTTCTGAGCCTATCCACCTTCTGCTGGGGCAGCTCTTCACACCAATGCCATTGAAAGTCACCTCTGGTGGCTTTTAGTGTGATTTCTTTTCCCATGTCCTCTGTACTGACCCCACAACATAAGTCATACCACCTTTTCCCATTTCCTTCACTGGATGACTCCTGCAAAAGTGTTGATGGGCAGCAGCAGAGACTTGGGCAAGTATTTCACAAGCCCCACGTCTTCTGTTTCATGAGGGCTGAATTTCATGGTCCTTGTCTTCTGCAGGCAGTAGCTGGGCTCGAGGCAGGGAGACACCTCCAGGCTGGAAGAGCACAGAACACATTTACTGCATGTTCAGGTCTGATCTCTGAGCAAACCCCAGTTGTCTGCACTGCCTGCTGGGGGAGGGCTCTCCCACTGGTGCAGCTGCTGATATGCTTTTTCCAGCTAGGTCTGACTGCAGAGATGAGCTGCTGTGTGTCAGTGTTTGACACAAACCCAAGGTCCTGAGCCTGGCTCAGAGTGACTCAGGAATTCACAGCTTATGTTGGCTGGACCTTGAACCATCAGCACATCCCAAGTCACTACAGCTGCTCCAGGCACATTAATCCCTGCCATTTCCACAGGGCTGGGTCCTCTCTCCCACTTGCACCTGATGGAGACCCCCAGGTGAGGCATGCAGTCAGTGCAGAAAGCATCAGCATCATGATATAATTCATAATTCAGGAGATCTAAGCTCTGTTTGTCCCTGGAGGTGCCTATTTTTCTACTGTCTCAATGACAGTACCTTTTGTGTAAAGAACCGTTTTATTCCTCACACTGTCACCCAAAACCAGAAATGTAGGAGAGCCCCAGTGTGCCCTGCTTTCTCTGGAGAAGGAACGTGGGGGTTTTGTCACGTGTGAGGATCAGGGCTCCCTGGAAGACAGGAGGGGGTGCAGGGCAGATGTGCAGAGCCTGGCACCCTGGGGGTCTCACCCGATCACGTCCCTGTAGGTTCTCCTGCTGTCCTTGTCCAGCTGCACCGTGAAAGGTCTCTGCTCTGGGCTCCTGATCTTGATATTCCGTGTTTTGAACGTGTTTGCCACAGCCTAGATGGGGAGTGGAGGGAGAGCTGCTGAGGGTGTCCCTCCTCTCCCTGGGCTGCGTGCTGGATGTGGAAGGGACAGAAAATGACATTTCTCTGGTTTTGGTTTTTAACCTCAGACGTGACACAAAGCGAATCCTTTCCCTGTATTCAAAACTTGGCCATTTTTTAAAAGGATAGGCTTTCCAAACTGGCAGTCCCTGCACAGGCTGTGAGTTTGGGATGTCTGCTGTGGGGCTTGGTCTGTTCCCTGTGGCCATGGAGTGTCTCTATGGGCAGTGTGGCTGCAGCAACTCGGTATTCCCAAAAGCCAGGTGAGAATGAGCAAAATGTGCTGGCTAAAAACACCAGCTGGGAGCCAGAGGCCCTGGGGCCCAAATGACCAAAGCATGCTAATATTTAATGCCACCCAAACTGCAGTGGCACATTACCATGAGCACTGTCTCCTCTGGGGCCCACTGAAGCTCTCAAGTAAAACAAAATGGACAGAAGTCAAAATTCCTATCTGCACTCAGATTCATCTTTGTGAGCTGATAAATAGATTCAGTGACGTTCCTGCTCCGCATTTATGCTTTGTTTAATTATTTTTTGTGATCTCTGGGGGGTTAACACAAGTGGGGCACTGCAGCTGAAGGTGTAGAGCTGATGGAGTTGATGGCAGAACTACAGACCCTGCCCTGGACCCAAGTGGGGCCAAGACTTGTTCCTCTACTTTGTCCCTGTGGTCACAGAGTAACCCCAGCAGCAGATCAGGCATTCAGGGGCTCCTGAGACTGGATTCAATGTGGCACTGAGCAGCAGGGATGGCACTGAGCAGCAGGGAGGGCATCTGGGGCTTTGGCTCAGACATCTGGACTTTTCCATGGAAAATAATTACAAAATGCCCTCTGAGCAGGGTGGCCCCAAAGCCTTCTCCTCCCCACAGGGTTGCCAAGGGTAAGCATTCCATGCTGTTTAAGGGATTTTGGCCCCGAGGGCCTGAGGATCCCACAGGTACTCACTGAGAACGACCGTCCTGCCAAGTTGTTGATCCTGATGATTTCGGTGATGGTCACACTCAGACAGTCCAGGTCTGTGACAGAAGCAGAGGGTTGGTCTGGGGCCACAGCACAACCTCAGGTCAGCTTTCCAGGAGCCCTGCCCCATGTTTGGGTGCACTGACTACAGACACACAGGACTCCAGCAGGCTCCATGGGCAATGGAATTGTGTGGGATCATGCTCGGGGTGCAAAGCTCAGAGGCTGTGCAAAGGGCCAGGTGAAAGAGGAAGGCTGGAGCAGAGGAAGATGCTTAAATCCTGTCTGAGCCAATGTTATGGGTTTGATCAAACCACTACAGCCTTAGACACATCACTCCTGAGGAAACCCCAACCAGACCATGGAGACACCAATATTCTTGTCACTGATTCCGCCCCTACAGCCCAGACACAGCAGGCACCAGGGACCATGACCAGATTTACTCCACTGAGCACCAGAAAGCTCAGCAAAGCAGGAAGAACCTACCTTCAGCCTCCTCAGCAGGGATGGCTTTCATCAGCAGGCCTATGGAGCGCAGGGACAGGGCCAGCTCCTTCTGCCGGTCACTCAGCACAACCTGCGGGCAAGGGTCAGTGTCCTGGCAGTGTCCTGGCGGGAGGCTGGGCAGGAGGAGGGCTGGGGACAGCTTGTCACAAATACAGGGTAAGCTAACAGGCTTTTAATGTTCACCACAACCTGTGGGCAGGACCCTGTCAGTGCTCCTGGCAGAGGGGCTGGGCGTGGGGAGTGCTGGGGACAGCTTGTCACAAACACAGGGTGAGCTAACAGGTTCACCACAGCCTCTCTGTCCTTGCCTGGAGAGCAATTCCAGAGGAAAGAGGGAGGGTCAGTCTCCTTTTAGGAGATCTGTGCCCTGCTGGGCATCCCTGGGAGCAGAGACATTTGGGGTGTAGGGAGCCCCACTCACCTTCCTGTAGGTCACTGTGAGATCGATGCCAGGGCCATCCAGGGCGCTTTTCCTCTTGGTCGTGCTCAGCTCTGCAAGGAGGGAACCGGGTGAGATTGAATTTCCCTCATCCCACCTGTCTGTGGTCAGCAGAGAGGGATCCTCTCATGGGCTGAGCCATCCCAGTGTCACACAATGGCCTTCTGTCACACTTTGTCCCTTCTGTCTCTGCCTTGGGAGCTGAGGCTCTGTGCCCGTGGGACGGACTCACTGCAGGCTGTGTGCCCAACCTCAGGGACAAATATCCATTGGATTGGACACCAGAGTGTACTGATGGAGGAGCCGGATGGGACTTCTGGAAAAGTCCAGCCTTCAAGCAGTCGTGTTCCCTGGAAACTTGAGGAACTGGATTTCTAACAGGAAAAACATCTGGCTCCGAAGCCTAGCTTGTCTCTTCAACTAAAACAGAGCTCTGGTCAAACTCCTGAGCACCCTAGAGACAACCAAAGGCACAGACTACAAACCCTGTCTGAGCTCAGGAGCCAGCGGCCACCAGGTCTTCCCTTCAGCCTGATTTCCTGGGCCCAGGAGGGAGATGGAGGTGTTTAGGGAAGTCTTGTCAGGAGCAAGGAATATTGCCCATGGCCTGGAGCTCTGCAGGCTGAGGGATGGCGTGGGTGAGGTCTGGGGATGGCAGAAGCCCTGTCCAGGCAGGGGCTGGTGGGACACACACACCTCTGTGGGAGGGGCTGTCCTGCACCTGGGTCAGCAGCTCTGTGAGGAACACGTCCTCAGCTGGGTCCTGCGCTGGGTCACGGAACAGGACCTGAAAGAGAGGAACGTCCCTGAGAGACACATCCCTGAGAGGAACACCTCTGAGAGGATAATCCTGGAGACAAACATCCCTGAGGGGAACATCCCTGAAAGGAACATCCTTGAGAGGGGTGTTCCTGAGAGGATCATCCCTCTCAGGAACGTCCCTGAGGACATCTCCTCTGTCACTCTGAGGTGTCACACGAGGCTTGTAGCATGGACAGCTTCTCCAGAGCAGCCAAGGGCAAGCTGGCACCTCATCACGGCACTCAAGGTTCCTATGGGATGGGGGAACTGCCCTGGCTCCACTTCCCGAGCTACAGGAGTGTGGCGGGCTTTGCCAGAAGCCCCGGGGAAGAGGCCAGCCGAGCCACAGGCAGCGTTCCCTGCCACTGGATGTCACTGTGCCCTCAGAGATGAGTCAGCTTGCAGCCACACACCCACATCACCGGGAGCACTTCCCCCAGGCCAGGCCAAAATGTTGCTGAGCTTCAGGGGATGCAATTTCTCTCTGATCCAACCAGGTCACTCCAGCCCTGTGGATTGTTTTCTTCTCATGGGCTTGTATTGGGCAAGATGTGAAGAGCAGGGCCTGGAGAACCTCTCCCAGCCACTCCTGGCCTCACATCCAGCTCCTGTGGGACTTGGCTCATACCAGTGGGCAGCTTCCTGCAGCCAGAGAGGAACAGGGGGCCCTCATCCAGAAGGGAAAATGGGGGCAGTTATTACAACCAAGGCAGCCTCACACCCTGGCTGACAGGAGAGAACTATGAGGCTTCTATTTGAAAACCACATTTGGAGCCAGCTCCTGCTCCCTGCAGGAATCACCCACACTCTCACTGCCAGATTTTACCTTGGAGGAGAGAAAGAGGAAGAAAATTTCACCAGAAAACCAAAATGCCCAGCCACAAACCGAGGCCCAGGTGCTCCAAGGACTGACAGGCTGTGGGTTAGTAGTGAAGTCCTCGGGATACTCCACCAGGAATTACCAAAGCTCTTTGCAAGCCTCGTGCCAGTTTGCTCATGCAGGGGCTCCTCCTGTGCTACAATAGGTGCCACAGTGGCTGTGAGCAAATTAAAAGCAGCTCTGTGCATCAGCCTGAAGATTTGGAGGGGCTGCCAGAATTGCCAGAGGAGCAGGGAGGGGAGGGTTAATGTTGTATGCCCGAATTTAGCCCTTCTATGCTCTCCTATCAAATGTCAGGCCATGCTCTGATACCATTTCAGAGCAAAGCTGGCAGGAAATAAATCAAATGGTGCTGCAGGAAACTCTGCAAAGCCCGTGCAGGTACAGGGAGGTTTTGGCAAAGCTGCTCAGCAAAGCCCTGTTTGCTCCCAGCATCTAAAGTAGGAGGAGGTACCAGGGCTCCTGAGCACCATGATCTCAGCAGAGCAGGAAATCTGTGACCCTGTGGGGGATTTCAAGGCTCCCTTTGCTGAGCTGAGATCCTGAAATGGCCTTGTCAGGATCACTGGCTCCAGCTGAGCTGAGCTCCAGGGTCGCTGGCTCTGGGAGCTGGCAGGGAGAGACGGGCTGGGGGGAACGAGGATCCACGCTAGGATCTGCTGGAAGCCCCCAGGCCCCGCTGGCTCTGCACAGCTCTGCCAGCCCTTGCAGGGCCTCTGAAGGCCCGGGGGCTGTGCCAGCTGTGCCACCCACCTTGACAGAGTGCACCTGGAAGCAGACGGGCTGGGTGCCCATGCGGGCATAGTAGGCGATGACATCGGTGAGGAACAGGTCAGTCACCAGGGCCCTGCTTGGCGACGATGGCTGGGGGGCAGATCACAGGCTGGGTCAGTCCCTGTCACTTCTCAAAAACCCTGCCACAAAGTCTCACACCTTCCTGGACACAGAGTGAGGGATGAGCTGTCCCCTGGCCTTGCCACTCACAGGGAGTGCGAGCTGCGCCCACCTCTCAGCCCTTTTTGTGTAGGCTGTCAGTGGTGGCTCAGACTGCCGGGAAATGAGAGCTGGGGGGATTTCAACAGAAGTTTTCTTTCGTGAAATCTCCCAGGGCTTTGAAATTTCATGTTCCCTGGTCAAAAAACCCATCACAGGAAATGGCTCTTGTGAGCTGGGGCAGTGTCAGACCTCCTGGCAGGGCCCTGGGGAGGGTTTGCAGGGGAAAATCTCTGTCTGGGGATGGAGAGCCCTGCAGGGCACAGACTCCTCCTCAGGTGCTGCAGGTGTTTTTGGGAAATGGGAAGGTTTTCTCATACCATGGTGGCCAGCTTGGGGATGATGTGACACAGGGTGTTGATGTTACTCTCGTACCAGGGGTCAGCCCTGCCCAGGTATCCGGCCACCTCACACAGCTCCTCAGGGCCAGCGTGGTCCTGCGGGGGAAACACAGCTCACAGTCACTCCAGCCTGGGGATTGTTTGCTTTTCCTGGGCTTATATTGAGCAAAACATGAAGAGAAGGTCCTGGAGAACCCCTCCCAGCCACTTCCAGCCCTAAATACAGCTCCTGTGGGACTTGGCTCACACTTCTGGGAAGCTTCCTGCAGCCAAGGAGGAACAAGGAGGTTCACCATATCAGGAGCCATGAAGAGGTAGAGAGACCTGTGACATTCCCCCATCCCTTCCCTTTCCCTGCTCTGTCCAGAGAAATTGGCAGACTCGTTTAGCAGGTGCTCAAGCACAAAACTTCCATGAGGAATGAAAAGAAGGAATTCTGATATTTTTAACAGCCTGTTTGTTGGGGGTCACAGCCAGCTCTGGACCAGCTTAAAATATCCTTAAATGCAATGCTTATTTACCTCTCTCTCGAGGCTGTTCTAGGGGAAGGGATGTAAACCACATCATAAACCACATAAACACATAAACCACAAGTAGAGACTCATGGACCTAAAACCGGGGCCATGGTCAAGGAGGCAAAGCCCTCAATGAGCAGCAACTGCTTCCCCTCAGCATTTTTGAGGTGGGAAAAGCAGCAGTCCTTGGCTAAATCTCACAGGTCCTCCTGCAGCTGAGGCCTGGAAGCAGAACTGAAGGAGCTGTGACTCCAAACTGAGCCCAGCTGCTCCACGCTGGCTCCCACCCTCCCTGTTCTGGGACCAGGGCAGGAATGGGCGGGAATTCCTGGATCCCCCTGCTCTTCCCCCAAAAGTCCATCCGCAGGCGCTGTCGGGCACTCACCGCAGCAGCTGGGGCGTGTGGCTGCCCTGGCACCACGGGGATGTGGTAGAACTGCAGGTTCAGCCTGGGCGTCAGGAACACCCGCCGGGCTTCCCGTTTCCTGAAATGAAAAATGAGGTGTCCCGAGGGGAAGGGGCAGAACATGGCTCCTGGCCAAGGCTGAGCAGTGCCAGGACGCTGCGGCTGCTCTGCCACGTGCCCCCATCGCTGCCTCCTTTCCCAGGATGTGCCGTGGAAAATCCCAAATCAAGCAAGGGGAGGTGATGGAGAGCTTCAGAGAGGTTTTTGTCAAGGCATAGTGTCCCCATACACCCAGCTCTGCTCCCCAGGCTTCCCACACTGCTACCCATCCCCACCCCTGGGGAACCAGCTGGGTAAAGCCATCTGAGAAACAGTTTCTCTGTAGAATTTTTCCCTTTGGCATAGGAAAACACCTTGCCTTGTTTGTTGTTCATTTAACCGAGCACACAGACAGAGGGGAGGACTCGCTGTGTGCATCACTTGGGCCAGGACAGCAGCCGGTGACAGTCGGGTTCATACGGGAGCCAAACACCCGGGTCCCACCTGCCCCAGGTAACGCTGAGCCCAGCCTGGCTGCTCCAACAGCCTGAAGGGCAAAGCAGCCACCCTGTCCCGCTGTCCCCCAGAGCCCAGGCGGCCCCAGGTACCTGAGGGAGTGGAAGGCTTGTGCCAGGCGGCCCAAGATGCGATCGTCCCCCAGCAGCACCACGCGGGCGGTGTGCAGCCTCTGGAGCGGGGCCGCGGGCTCCGGGGGCATTCCTGACCTCCTGGGCGGTTTCCCGGGGGGCTTCCCCCCGGGAGCAGCGCTGCCAGCCTGCAGGAGGGCCACGCTCTCCAGCGGGGATAGCTTTTTCTTGATGCCGCCCTTCCTGTGGAGCCGGGAGCGCTCGGGGTCCGCAGCGCAGGGGGCACAGGGCTCCTCCTGCGCGGGCAGGTCCCGCTCGATGCCGCTGTCGGTGGACAGCACGGAGAAGCGGCTCTGCTCGCAGCAGCCACAGTCTGCAAGGATGTCCTGCATCTCCATGGGGTCCAGCTCCTGCCCGGGGCAGTCGGGCTCAGAGCTCTGCGACAGCGGGCGGACGAACAGCACCAGCTCCTTCCCTGCGGGCACGGAGTGGCTTCAGCAGGGAGAACCAGGCACAGCCAGGCTCAGCCCTGTCCTGCCTCCGCTTTCCTTCTCTCAGGGAAACCACAAAGCTGAGATCTCCAGCGGCAGGTCCAAGGGCAGTCAGTCCTTCAATCCCATTTCCCATTGGGAGAGCTCAGTACCACTCCAATCCCAGAATCCCAGATTGTTTGGGTTGGAATCATCTCGTTCCCATCCCCTGCCATGGGCAGGGACACCTTGCACCAGACCAGGCTGCTCAGAGCTCCATCCAGCCTGGCCTTGGACACTGCCAGGGATCCAGGGGTACCCACAACAAAGTCAGGTGCTCTGGGCAAATCCTGCTGCAGCCCCAGCTCATTCACCCCTTCACACCCCAAATCCCCTGACCTGACCCCAGCAGCCCCCAGGAAGGAAGGCTGGGGCAGTCAGGACAAATCTCCATGAGCTTGGCCTTGGGACAATGGTTCCAAAACTCCCTGCCCAAGGGTCAGAGCTAAGTGACCCCTTTAGGACAGGACCCCCAGGCTCAGACTTCACCCAGCTCTCCCCCAGCCCTGGGGCACTCACAGAGCTGCTCATCTTCTGTCCACAGGTGGAAGCTGATGTTGGGGTTGGGCAGAGCAGTCCCCTGCAGCTCTTCTTGGGGAGCATTCCCTGGGAAAACAAGGATGCTTGGAGCACATGGGAGCATTTCCCCACACAGGAGCGCAAACTCTCAGTCGTGGGTGCTACCTGAGGCAGCCCTGGGGCTCTCCCACACCAGTGCTCCTGGCAGATGTGAGGCTGTGAGGCCTCTGCTCTCACAAACTGAGCCATCACAAAGTGTCTACACCATTGGTGGGAGGGAGAAATGAAAAGGGGGAAACTGAGACAGAGGCAGGAGTGAAGGACCTCACTTTGCAGCCAGCAGAGGGATTGCAGAATAAATAAACATTCCTCTAGCACTGGGCCTCCAGTGCAAATGGTGATGTGAACCCTCTGATTCCACCAGCATTGGTTCTTTTAACTCATGAGAGCTTTGTGACAATAGTGGGACAATTTATCATTCACTGCCTCCAAAAGGTGATGGTTCCACGCCCCTCCCAGCACCACCAGCTGCTCCTCCCAAAATCCTGCACTGGGACACTCTCCAACCTTCTGGGGAGAGGGTAGGGACACTGTGAGTAGCCAGGAGACGAACCATGATCCCATTTCCCTCTGGCTACCCCAGATTGTGTGAGGAGATGTGAAGGATTGGGATTTTGTTATAGTTTGTGTAGCTCCGGTGGCACCAGGCTGGAGTAGACAGGGATGACAGGAGATGGCAGTGCCACCATCCAGCACATCAGAGAAAGGTTTGGGCAGGAAGGGACCTTAAAGCCCATCCAGTCCCGTGCTGAATCAGCAGCAGGAATTTCCATTGTCCCTTTCCTCAGTGACAAATCTGCCTTCCAGAGGCAGTTCTCCCTGCTGGCCGTGGGGTCCTGCTGCTGAAGGGGACGGCAGGGACGCAGTGTGCACACGAGGGCTCCCTGTCCCAGCAGGAATGTCTGGCTGGGGCTCACCTGCAGGCAAGGAGCGCAGGAGGCTGTGGTAGATCCTCTCCAGCCGTGCCATGTGCTGGCCCCGGCCCGAGCCTCCCTCGCTCCCCGCGCCCTCCGCGCCCTCCACGGCCATCACCACCTGCTGGAACCAGTGCTCCACGTCCCCCGGGGGCAAGGCCTGTTGGGAGAGGGGCTGTGAACACCTGGAAACAGGAAATGATCCATGGGCAGGGCAGCGGGAGGGGCAGAAAGGGCAAATGAGTCCTGGAAAAATTGCCTCCTAGGGAGACACAAACGTCCTCTTGTCCTCAGGAGAGACGCTGGCTGCGCTGGCTGCTTAAAGCTCCTTTTCTGGCAGCTTTGCAGCTGAGGGGCACCATGTCCCGTGGAGCATCCTCAGCAGTGCTGGCACGTGGGGTGACTCTCAGGAAATGGGGACAGCCGGCTCACAAAAGTGT
Organism: Phainopepla nitens; assembly: GCA_013400175.1. NCBI lineage: Eukaryota > Metazoa > Chordata > Aves > Passeriformes > Bombycillidae > Phainopepla > Phainopepla nitens. The sequence goes on along the minus strand of VXBQ01011410.1, from coordinate 264,310 downwards.
CCTTAGAGTGGAAATTGCCAAGAGCCCCTGCAAAGTTTCTGAGCCAGACATTTGTGTTACTGTGGCCCCACAGCTCCTTCCAGGAGGTTTTGGAGAAAACTGATTGAAATCTTTTCCCTGAGAGGTTCCTGCAGTGCCCAGGGGCTCTCAGAAGAGAAAAAAGAGGCTCTGTTTCAGCTTTGCTGGGCAAAACCGACACTCAGACTAAAGGTTCCAAACTCTGGCTCTGCTGTAGCCACTGCTTTCCATTTGAAGGGTGTTTGAGTTCAACCCCAGCCCAGCTCTGGGGGTGCTGGGGCTGGAGACCAGTGCTGAGAAGCTGGAGGTTTTCTCCACTTGCCAAAACACCTTTGAGTTCTCCAAGGTGTCCAGCCAGAGCAGGACCATTGGAAAAGCACTGGAGGAGCTGCGGCATTACCTGGAGTCGGGCCCTGAGGCTGTGGATGTCGCAGGTGTCGCCCAGGGCCGCCTGCAGGGCGTGCGTGACCACGCAGCTCATGCAGCCCCGGGGGCTCTGGGACACCTGGGCCGCCTCGGTGTCGGTGACCAGAGCATTGCAGACGGCTTCGGGCAGCAGCTCCGGGTCAGCAAAGATGAAAATCCTGTGGGGGCAGCAGGGTGGGGGAAGAGGGAGGTGCAGATTCACATCGCCAACATCAGGGCTGGCAGGAGCAGCTCATGTCTCACTTTTTCCACTGTTGCTGTTGATATTCCCCTTCTCCACCCTGTCTCCCCTGCAAGGGCAGCTCCCTGCCTCCCAAAATAATTTGGGACACAGGAGGAATGTGCCCTCCCAATGCAAAGTTTTAGTGAGGTACTGGATGTCACCCAGCTGTGTTCCCCGAGGCCACAGGGTTTAGGCCCAGGTTGTCTGTTCCGACCAAGACTAATTCTGAGTGTTGGAAAAAAAACAGGTTTCCCTAAGAGACCACAAAATAAAAGCACCAACCCCTCTCAAGAGGCAGCACTCACTTCTCCTGGTAAGGGAACAGGGCGCTCCGCAGGCTCTGCTCGGAAATGACCATTCTTTGGTACAAGGTTCCTGGGAAGGGCAGAAAGACATGGACTGAGAGCAGCAGGAATAACACAGCTCTCGGGGCAGCCCAGGGCTCCTCCCAGGTGTACAGGCTGAGCTGGCCTTGCCAAGTCGGGGAACACACACTGAGATGGGGTTAAACTGCCAAGAATTGGGCCAGAGCTAAAACCAGCCAAGGACAAAGATAGGCCCGGCTCCAGAAAAAGAAATCCCCTTTCTATTTCAGGATGATTTCCTGTGTTTCCCTTCCTTTGTTTAGGGCATTATGAGCCCGGGAGCAGAGTTGGAGACAGGAGGAAGATCTCTGTCCCCAGGACCACATGGGGATGGTGTCTGGGGGCATCTGAGGAGCACCAGGGATCTCTGGATCAGGAGAGAGGCACTTCACCCTCCTCCTGCTCCAGGTGAGGATCCATCCACCTGCCCTGGCTCAGGGACAATGCTCCTGCAAATCCTGTGGTGCTTTGAGGGGAGCCCTGCTGGAGATCTCCTCTCTCCACACTGAACCATTCCTGTACCAAAAATCAGGGGAGATAAAGGTGCCCCTTGGAGCTCCAGCCAAAGCAGCTCTGGAGAGGAGTGGTTGGAGTGGTGGGGGTGGGCTGAGGCTCCCCAAAGTGGCACCAAAATTCCCCACCAGGTTTCTCCTGTTTTACCTCCCCCTCTCAGGGTATCTGCACCTTGCTCTGCTCTAAAGGATTGCTTTGAAAGGTTCCTATTAAAGAAAATTTTAACTAGAAGAACTTTAATGAGAGCAGAGAGAAAGAACACAGAGAAAAAAGAAACCAGGTGTCCTTTGGCTTGCTTCCTACACGGGCCTGTTCCCTGCAGCCATCTTTGACATCTCAGAGATTTAGAGCCGATTTTCTTCATGCCAGTCCTCGAGGGCACAGCCCTTCCCAGGGCCAGCCCAGGGCAGGGCAGGGCACCCCCTTACCTGGGGCTGTCCTCTCCACCTGCAGCCTGCTGGCATAGTCCAGCCCAATGGTGCAGAAGGGCTTGGGCAGGGTCAGCAGCCTCTTGCAGAAGTCATAAACTCGGGCACAGAGCTCATCAGGGATGCAGGGAGCCTGCAAGGGGACAGGGAAGTGACAGGAGAGGGACAGGCAGTGATCTCTAAATCGGCTCCAACACAGCCCCTGGGCTGGGAGGGCACCAAATTCATTGCACCAAACTACGGATTTAAATGTAGAACATGGAGCAGAATCAGCCCCTGCAGTGGTTTGGGAACCTCCAGCAATACCCACTGGAGGTTGGGGACACATTCTTTTTGCCAGGATGTGGCTTCCTGCACCACCATGCACTGAAAGGCCTCCAGAAAGGGGGTGAGGTGGAAGGACCTGGCACTCTGTTTGTCACAGGGACATGGGAAATGCACAATGGAGCCCACTCCGGGCCGTCCCAGGGCTTTGCTGTGGCTGTTCCAGGTTGTGAGCGGCTTCAAGTGGCCTCTCCTGTGGCCCCTGGTGTCCCTGGATGCTGCCCCAGTGAGGCCCCGAGTAGGCTGGTGTATCAAGGTGCAGGTTCCCTTACCAAGGCACAGCTCACCTGTATCAAGGTGTACATCAGTGTGTGCAGCAGGGGGATGATGTAGTGCCGGAGGTCCCCTCGCTCTGCCTGTGGGAGCAGAGGGCAGGGAAGGCACAGTCAGGTGCTGACAGGACACTGGGCTGGGCAGGAGCAGCCCCAGAGCCCCCAGGATGTGCCAGGTTCTGTCTCTGAGCATGGGAATTCAGCCTGGCTTAGGGGGCGACCTCTGAGTCAGAGTGGGGTTTGGGATCCCTCCCCAGGCTTTTAGGGTGGGCAGGATATCCCTGGGGAGGGGCACAGGGGATGGTGGCAAAGGGTGAGCACAGGTTTCTAACTTAGCTCATTAAGGAGCTCCTTTCCACTCCCATGGGAACACAAAACCTCTGGGAAAAGCCTGTCTTGGGTTTGGTGGGGGTGGGAGCAGAGGGAACAGGGAGGTGTTCCCATCCTGTGTCCCCATCCTGGCCCACGGGAATCCAAGGGATGCTCCAGCCCCTTCCTGCAGCTTGGTCTGGCTCTAACAACAGCTTCAGCATCAGGAATGTCCCTGGACAAACCTGGGAAAGAGATTCCCACCCCAAAGATAATTCTGGCCCCTTTCCTCAGGGCTTCTGAGCAGATGGATCCAAGTTAAACAGAGCTGATGGCAGCAAAGCTGAGAAAACATCAATAAAATGAATAGCAGGGAACTGCTGAGTTGATATTGGCCCTGGAGGAACTCAGGCATGAAATTGCTAAATTATCATCCCTGCTTGATGGTGATGGCTCAGAGCTGCTGAGGAGTGGAAAAAAAAAAAAATACACCGCAACAGCCCCAAGTGACAGGGATTTCCTGGAAGAGCTTCAGGGAGATGAAGGGAATTACAGAGCAGGAGGGCTGATACCCCTCCTGGGCAAGGGAAGAGAAGAGTGACAGAGTGGTAACAGCTAGAGGGGAGGACTGGCCTGGCTTCTGCAGAGGAAAACAGCCCTCAAAACCTCAGGGAGAATCCCTGAATCTGCAGCCACAGGTGACGTGGGTGTTCATGTCTGGATATGTGAAAACCACTGGATAAAATCCCTTCCCAAGGCATTGATGGGAGCTGAACTGCCACAACACGAGAGAGAGCCTGCAAATAACTCTAGAGCTGTTTCAGAGGCTGGGACTGGGATCACTGCTGGATGTTCACAGCACTGGCTGGGATCAGGGCTGGGCTGGGCTGGGAACTGGGATTGGGATCAGTGCTGGATGCTCAGTGCTGGGTGCATGCACAGGGATCTGGGCTGGCCCACTGGGGGACGTGGGATGTGACAGGCTCAGCAGGGCAGCTCCAGCCTCACAGGTCAAAGGAGAAATAGCAAAGATGCAGAGAAAATGGTCCAAGGGGGTTTCTGGACAGGGGACAAGGAGTAGGGGCTCAGCTGTGGGATGAGGAGGAGCAGGAGGGGAACAAGGCCTCTGGGTAAACTGAGCTAAGCTCAGGAGAAAGCAAAGGTGCTGCTTGTCCATATGACAAGTTCCCAGCCCACAAAGCGAGTCACACCAGGATGCAGAGGCTGCTGAGGGTTTGTACCAGCCCAGAAGATGATGTGAGAAATCAATGAAACCAAAACCCACCACAGGTTTCCACTGATGGCTCCAGGGCAGGGTACGGGGTTGGGTGGCGTGGAAATAAGAGATGTGGGGGAGGAATTTCCGCTCTACCTGAGGCCACAGAGGGTGGGGTGGGGGAAGTGTGGGGTGGTTGGGAGGGTTTAGCAATGCAAGGACTGCCTGCCTTGGGCTGCTGTGCAAGGAGGAGCCTGGGGAGTTCCTGTCTTAGCTAACTGCCTCTTTAGGAACAAAGCCAGGCCCCTGAGCATCAGCTGGGACACGCCCTGGTGCCCCTCAGGGTTTTTCACTCTGTGCTGAGCCCCAGTGACCAGCCCGGCCCCAAAGCCCTAAAACCCCTGTTTCGTGTGGAGTTGAGTCCATCCCTCTGCCTCCCCCAGCATTCAGCACAGGGGCCAGCCTTGCACTCAGGGCATCTCCCTAAGGTGGCACTCCCCCCTCTGAGGTGGCAGTCCCCTCTCTGAGGTGGCAGTCCCCTCTCTGAGGTGGCAGTCCCCCCTCTGAGGTGGCACTCCCCTCTCTGAGGTGGCACTCCCTCTTTGAGGTGGCAGTCCCCTCTCTGAGGTGGCACTCCCCTCTTTGAGGTGGCAGTCCCCTCTCTCAGGTGGCACTCCCCTCTCTGAGGTGGCAGTCCCCTCTCTCAGGTGGCAGTCCCCTCTCTCAGGTGGCAGTCCCCTCTCTCAGGTGGCACTCACCCTTTCCAGCTCCTTCACCAGGATCCTGACCAGGACACAGCTGGTACTGGGATTCTGGTCGATTTTCTTATGCAGGGTCCATCGCAGCATTCCTGAGAAGGGAGAGCCAGGGAAGCTCAGGTGACCAAGGGAGAGATCTGGGTGAGGTTTCACAGGAGATCCAGGGGCCTGAGCACTAGAGTGCAAAAATCCCCTGTGGGACACTGCTCTGCCATCACTGAGAGCTAAACTAGCCTCCTCTGCCCTCTGCTTCCACCTCTGACCCTCTGCGAGGGCCAGGCCAGCCCCTGCCCTGCTTCTGGATACAGCACTGGTGTACTGGATCTAATTTTGGGACACTTGGGAATGGCTTCTAGAGATCCTGGGGCTGGGGGCTGGAGAAAAGCAAGGATGTGAAGTTTGTTTCCTGTTCCTCTTGCTCTGTTTGTGTCCAGCTGCTTTCCCAGCTACCCCAAGGAATTTGGGATCCTGCTGGTCCCAGCACTGGTCCTTAGCTAAGCTCACTCTCAGAGCAGGGACCATAAAACCTCTCAGCCCTAAGGATGCCATGGCTCATTCCAGGCAAAATCAAATTTAATTAACTGTAAAATATCCTGTGGGCTCCAAGTAAAATCAATTTTCCAAAATTCATTAGGTTTCCCCAGGCTGTAAGAGTTTCATCCTCCAAACCCATAGCACAGAGGAACCAGCTGATTCCTCAGGGACGAGCTGGGCAGGGCGTGGCAGTGGAACATCCCCGCGGAGAGGCACCGGGAGATTGCAGCTCAGGGCTAGTGAGCTGGGCAGGGCTGGGTGAGGGGTCGGAGTCACCCCTGGGGGCTCTGCATTTATGTCTCAGCTTAATGCAGGACCCAGGGTGAGTGAGGGGCGTGAAGGGGTGACAGAAGCTGCAGGGCTGTGCAGGGGGTGACACCCAGGCAGGGTGACAGAAGCTGCTGGGCCACGGATGCAGCTGATGAAGGATTTGGCACCTTCGGGAGAGGGTTAGGAAGGGCAAATGAGTGAAGCCACTGTGTCCCCAACTGGCACTGAGAGAGGATGGGGGGTGTTGTGGCAGGCAGTGCCCAGCAGAGCCCAGGCAGTGCCCAGGGGAGCCGAGGCAGTGCCCAGCAGAGCCCAGGCAGTGCCCAGCAGAGCCAGGGTAGTGCCCAGCAGAGCCGGGGCAGTGCCCAGCAGAGCCCGGGCAGTGCCCAGCAGAGCCCGGGCAGTGCCCAGTGGAGCCAGGGCAGTGCCCAGCAGAGCCCAGGCAGTGCCCAGCAGAGCCCAGGTAGTGCCCAGCAGAGCCCAGGCAGTGCCCAGCAGAGCCGGGGCAGTGCCCAGCAGACCCCGGGCAGTGCCAGCTCCCTCACCTCGGTTGCTCTGGCAGGAGGGGTGGTGCCCGTCCAGCTCCCGCAGCAGCGCCCGCACCCGCCGCAGGATGTCCGACTCCACCTCTGCAAGGGACAGTGGGACGTGAGTCGGGCCAGCACCCCTGAGGGCGGGACAGCCCCGGGAGGGGGCACGGGGACAGAACCCTCCCACGGCCCTCAGAGCCCGGGAAGCCGCGATGGAAACCTCCAGAGCCCAAGGCCACTGGATCGGGTCGGGAATGCCACCCCAGGGACTGGTGGCCCTGGAGCTGAACCGGAGAGCAGATGCCCCTGCAAGGACGTGTGGCCGAGGAGCTCTGCAGAGGACAGCTCATGCCTGAGCCGTGCAGAACCTTTCTCTCCCCCTGTGCAATAAAAATCTCACATGAAATATAGAAACGAACAAAACTGGAACAAAATGAACAACCCAGAACCTGGCACGGGGAGGGAGCAGAAGCCCATCAGCACTGGGCACTGCACGGATTGAGCCCTGGCCTCGCAGCCAGTGCAGGGAGCTCTCCTGCAGCCAGCTCTGCTACTCACCCTGGCATGTCACCCCTCGTGGGGAGCCCAGGCAGGGCCACCAGCCTGCAGTGTCACCTCCTACCCCCATAGGGCCCCCAACAGCCTCAGCCCAGGGCCCCAGGCACCTCCTGCTCCCCAGGCAGGGAGCCCGGGGCAGAGCTCCTGCCTGGCCACCCCACGCTTTGTGTCTGTCAAACCCAAGCTGCTTCCTGCTCTCACCAAAAATAACTTGGACAGTCTCAAAAATAACTTTGACAGCCCCAGCCCCCATCTGGGGCACGGCTCGGACTGGGTGGGAGCTCAAGTTTGGGGCAGGAGCTCAAGCACAAACACACTCAGTTGGCAGCTGGCAGAGATGTGAAATACAAATCAGCCCTGAAAATGTGCAGGAGGGCTCCAAGGTCCCTGTACCCACCAGGGCCAGCCCTTGTGTCCCTCCTTATACCTGGATGCTTTTTCCCTACCAAGAAAATGATTCTTACTCTTTTGGAATGAAAAAAAAACAAAAAAAAGACCCCCAAAATACCTCCGAACAAACAAAAACCAAACAAACCAACCCCCTCCCCCCAGCATTACATAAAAACTGGACATTACATTATCACACATGAACTGGGTGATGTTCTCCTTCCCTAAGGAATTGTAGGTTGTGGTGCAGCCAGGACACGGGAAGGATCATGGAATCCCAGAATGGGTTGCGTTTAAGGGACTTTCAAGTTCATCCACTTCCAACCCCTACCACGGGTAGGAACCTTCCACTGTCCCAGGCTGCTCCAAGCTCCGTCCAGCCTGGCCTTGGACACTTCCAGGGATCTCTGAGTAACTTTCCCAGGGCCCTTTCCTGGGGCAGGTTCCTGTCTCCAGCCTCAGTGGTGAGGTCCAGCAGAGGGTCCAAGGACAGGGTATCCAGGGCACAGGGAGAGTTCTCCCAAGCTCTGCATAAAAAATCAACTGGGAAATGCAGAATTTAAATTATTTGGGATGGCTTATTCCTGAGCACACCCCAACAGCCAGAATTGTTCTACTATTTATGGACCCCGGGGAAGTGCACTCCCTTAAAGTTCCTTCAAGTCCCTTTTTCTTGGGAGGCTTCATTCAATTCCAGCTTTTCCTGCTGAGCAGCTCTGCTGGAGCTTCCATGGGAGCTTTGTTAGGGAACAGCCCCACACTCAGGGTCAGGAATGTTCCCCCGTGCCGAGGGATTTGTGTGTTTACAGGGAGCCCCATCTCTGCCATAAGACAAAAATAGCCTTAGAATGGGTTTGTCTCACTTTGGAAGAGCCATCTGGGGAAAGAGACTTCTCTTTCCTCACCCCTTGGTTTCCTCTCAGAGAATTTGGGAAGCTTGTTGATGTCACTCTCCTGTTTATTGGTTTGGCACTTGGGCATTATGCCATAAAGGACTATTTGAAATTTCCTGCTGTTTTCCTTTGTGTGTGTTTGTAATCACCAGGGGAGGCTTGTCCTGAGCACTGATATCAATCCTGTCCTCCTCCTGAATCAAAGCATCCCCTGAGGGTCCCTCACAGGGAGCACAGCAAAGAGTTTGACCCAGCACAAACAAGAGGCACTTTGATCTAAAAACAGGAAAAAAAAAAAAACCAAACCAAACAAAACCACCCCAGCAACAAACAGCAGTAGAAATGTAATAAAACCTTTCAGCATTGCCATCCTGACCCTGGGAGATCAGCAGCACCTCTGAAACCGCATGGAAATGAAACATGGTGGGGGGAATGGACTGAATGACACAAATAATAATAATAATAAAATATAAAACTACTTTAAAGCTCAAATTTTTTGTCAGATCTCAGCAAAGATGTTGGCTGCCCCTGCACTTCTTAGTGCCTCAAATCCCATCTTCCAGCAGCACCTGCCAACACCTTAGAGAGCATCCAGGTGTTTGAGCAGAGGCAAATGGAGGTGGAAGAGGTGGGTGAGGGTTAATCCATCGGCTCCCCCTCTCCAGCCCCGGGGGGCTCAGCATCACCCACCTGAGCTCTCCATGGCTGCGCTGAGGCTGTGGCTCGTGGGGGAACTGCAGAGAACTCCTCACTGCACTTGGGCATGGCCTCGGATCTGGGATCGTGCCTGCAGAAAATGAGGACACGCTTGGCTCAGGTGGGGGTGGAGATCAGGGTCAGAGGGAACCTTGGGAGAGCATAAAGTCACCAGGACCCCGTGGGACCCCCGTGGGGCAGAGGCAGAGCCCAAAGAGTGAGCACAGGCTGTGTTTGGGGCAGAAACCCACAGCTCAAAGCTGATCCCATCGGGATATTTGGCCCCTAAAGCCTCCTGCAGCAAGGAGTTCCCCAGGGATGAGCAGCAGCATCACCGAGAAGGGCAGGATCGGGATCCTCATCCTCCCGAGATTTAAGAAATGTCCAATTTAAGTCAGGGTCTAAAATGCAAAGTTCCTCTTGGAATAAAGAGGAGGGGAGAAAGCCTGAATTTCCATGATTTAAGATCTTTCTATTTAATTTGAAGAATTAGGGCCAAACTCCACCCAGGTAGTTCCTAAATCTGTAGATCTCCATCCCCAAATCCAACAAAACTGCAGGTGCAGGAGGAGGAGGAGGGACACGTGTGGGAGTGTTCCTGCCGTGCAGCACTCGAGCCCCTGAGCACCCTGCTCACAGCAGCTCCAGACACTCGTTAAAGGTTTCCTGCAGCACACGGAGCCCCCAGAACCCTCCCCAGCCCCATGTGGGCTCCGTTCCTGCCCCTGGGGCTGGAGAAAACCTCCGGCGCTGAGCTACGTCCGCGGGTTTCCATCATCCAGCGAGCTCTGACAGCGGAGAGGGCAGGGCAGGAGAGGACACAGTGTGACAGTCCCCTGCCTTCCCCTGGCACCGACACGGCCCATCCAGGCACCAGCGGCTCCCTAGAGGCGCCGAGTCCCTGGGCAGAGCGATGGGCACAGGCAAGGGGCTCCCACAGCCCGGCACCGCTGACCCTGACCCGAGCTGTGGGGCTGCTGCTACAGCCAGGAACGGGATGTGCCCTCTGGAATGCCAGTCTGGGACACCGGAGAACATCAGTCAACCCTCCTCATTCCCAAACTCACAGATCGCCCCTTGAATCCCTGGCTGCAGAAGGGATGACTCTCCTAATCCCTGCCGTGCCCAAGACACCAAACGCCACCAGCAGCGCGACACAGGGAGGAGCTGCTAGCACCGCCAGTGCCAGCGTTAAACTCCTGCTGGAAAAGCACCGGGCTCCCTGAAGGCACAGGAGACCCCCGGCTCTGCTCTCGAGGGCTCCTCTCGGCTGCGCTGCTGGAGGAAGCAGCAGCTAAATGCGGCTGAAGGTGTCGGTGGCTTCCCACATCCGCATCCTCCTGGCAGCGCGGGGGTGGGCGCTGCTGGCCGGCCAGAGCTTCCAAATTTAGCAAACACCAACGAGAGCTCCGCCAGCCTGAGAAACTCTGATTCTCGGTTCACCTGTCTGCTCCAAAAGCACTCCTTTTCCTCCCCAGCAGCAAAGAGCAGCTGAGGCTGAGCCCACAGTGCAGGTGCTTGCTGCCAGTGCTTGGGTCTCCCGGGAAAAATCAACATAAAGTGACAAAACCTGGTCTCCAGACATTCAGAACCCAGTCAGGCAGTCCAGGGGAGGACAGGCAGGTGTCATGGGAGAAGAGGATGAAAGGACATGCACAGGAACAGGCTCTGAGGAAGGGTGGGGTCAGGCAGGGTCCTGCCAAGCTCCAGCCACTGGTTCTCCCTTGGCCAGGACCAGCACAGGAACCCAAATGAGCAGAAAATCCCTCGTTTTCCCTGGAAACGTTTTTGACCAGCAGAAGAACCCAAATGAGAAAAATTCCTCTCATTTCCCTGGGATGTTTTCTGCCTGCTGTGCTCCCTGAGGGTGAGGATCCAGCCCTCAGCCCTGGCTCTGCCCCATCCAGATCCCAGCAGGGCAGGCAGGGATGATGCCAGCCCACAGGAAGGGGAGCACTGGGCACCAGAGCCCCCACTCCAGCCAGCCTCTTTGACTGCCACAGCTCTCCTGAAAGGATCCCTGGCATGAGGAATGGGGATTGTCCCTATTTCTGGGGATGGACCCTGCGCTGGTCCCAGCACCTGCTGGCCTCAGCCCCTTTACCTGGGAACCCCTCCCTGCTCCCCAGAGGGCTGGGAAGATTCCCTACTCCACACCAGGAGGGTTCTCTGCTCTCTGTCCCCCTCCTCCTGCTGGATCTCCTCCCTCCCCTGCAGCAGACACGAGGAACAGCTTATCCCAGAACTGGGTATTTTGCTGTCTGCCAGCTCAGCAAGACCAGAGCCTTTTCTGCATTCATCCCACTTCTTTGCAGAGCTGCAAATCTCCACTTCCTCTCTGCAATTCTTAAAATACCCATGGCATCAGCTGAATTTTATCCCTTTTGCTGGGAAAAAAATGAAAAAAGAAGGGCAAGAAGAGAAGTCACAATTCTCCTTTCAGGTTTCAATAATTCTGAGTTTCATAGTGCAAAAACCCTAAATGACCCCAAAGCCACCTTCCCCAAGAGTTTGGGGCAGTTTTGGAGAACACCTGGCTCTATTCTTAAAAATTAAGGACTTGGCAGTGAAAGTGCAGCTCACCCTGGACACTGGCAGATAAATTCACGGGTTAAAGGGAATTGCAGGGTTAAAGGGAATCCTTCTGTTCCAAACTACAGCTGCTGGAGACAGAGAGAGCAGGACCTGGCTGAGCACGGGGTGCTGAGCACCCCACAACCCCTCCTCAGCCCGTGGGGCTGTGGGGGCCCAGAATGGGGAGCAGTTTGTACTGCTGCTCTATCTCAGCCCAGCTAATCCAAGGTGAATCCTGTCCCATTTTGGGGTCACCTGGCCTCTGTCTCCTCTCCTTTCTCTGAGGGCAGATCACAACCACTAAAGACATTGTCACCAGGTGGGTTCCAGCAGATCAAACATCACCCTGTTGGCTTTTGGGCGTACCTGGAGGGTCCTGGGCAGCAGCAGGTGCAGCCAGCAGGTCACTGTCCCCACAGGGTCATTGGTCTCCACACAGAGCCCAGGCTGGGCTGCTCCTTGTGCTCTGTGAAGGAGAATCCATGTTCACTCAGCCGTTGTTAGGAACCGCTGGAGGAACTCTTCCTCCCTGCTGGAAAGCACGGCCCTGTCCCCACAAAAGGGTATTTCCCTCCTAGCCCTGTGGCAGGGGTTGAAGCTCAGCTTTGTGAGGCCATTGGGGTGAGACTGAAAATGCTGTTCAGAGGGACTAGGATGTGTTCATCCAGCTGAGCCACTTCAGCCCCCCTCATGGACAGAAGGCTGTCCCCTGGAAATGTGGGGCTGTACAGGCTCCCCAGAGACCTCCTGCTCTGTCTCACAGGCTATCAACACTGTTGGAAATCACTAACCCCCAACCCCCACCCCGACCAGGTGAAACATGGGAGACACAGAAATAGCTGAAAAGAGTCAGAAATAGCTGAAGCCACGAAAGAAAACCTAACCCCAAACCCTTGGGTGGTAGGAGCTGGGCTGGCAGCAAACGAGGCTCCCCTGGGAAGCTCCAGCATGTCCAGGATCCTCTCTCTGCTCCCTCCCGGCACACCGTGCCTGGATCCCAAACACCAGTACCTGGAGCTGGGCTGGCCACAACCAGCCTGGAGGATGTCCCTGTCGCCGCTCTCCGACTCCCCAAGGACAGCGGTGCCACAGTGGAACACGGAGCACATCCCCTTGCTCTCTCCCACTTACATTTATCCCCTCCAAAGCCATCTCCCCACGCCTCCTACAGCCCGTGTTCAGTCACAAATTCACCGCCCGGGCTGGCTGAGCTTTCCCGGGGCTGTTCATCAGCTCCAGCACAGAGGGAGAGAAAGCCGCGCCTGGCAGCGGCACAGGGGGAGAGCGGCTCTGCCCTCCGCCCGTCCCACCTCAGCCACCGGCCCGGTCCCAGCCCTCCCCCCTGCCGCAGCCGCCCTGGCTGGCTCCCTAAACAAGGAAGGATCGCGCAAATACCATCGGCAGCATGAGCGAGAGGTTCAGCGCCGGAGCGTCCTGCGGGAGCCGTGGGGAGCGCTCAGCCCGAGGGGACGCACGGGCACATGGGCTCCGAGAGTGTCGTCACGGGATGACAAACGGCCTGGGGACAGCCCAAATCCGCCACCCCCTCGTGCCGCCCTCCCCCGTCTGCCCGCGGCTCCTGCGGGCGAGGCTGGTTCTGAAAGCGGCGCTTCAGAGCCTGGCACGGCTCCGGGCACCCGCCCAGTCTCGGCTTCCTCCTGGAGCCGGCACGGCTGGAGCGGGAGGGACGGGAGGGACG
>VXBQ01011410.1:211776-242922 GCA_013400175.1 Phainopepla nitens | reverse complement strand
AATGCCAGGGTGGCGGTAGCAGGGCCGGGGTGGTGGTGGCGGTGGCAGGGCCAGGGTGGCAGTGCCAGGGTGGCAGTGCTCGGGTGGCAGTGCCCGGGGGGGCAGCGAGCGAGGCCATTTCTCACCCTCCTCCTCTGACGTTCGGTTCCTATTTCGGCTTCTGCCCTGCACCCTCCCTGACCAGGGGAGCTCGGGAAGCTCCCTCCTGCCCTGGCTGCTATTCAGGGATACTTTGCTTTCCTCACTTTAATTTTCCATCATTCCGTGGCTGCTTTAATAACGATGCTCACAGGCAGCCGAGGTCCTGAGGGGTGCAGAGGGTTTTGGCAAAAGCAAACTGAGCTGTCCGAGCCCCACTCCCATCCCGCAGGGGAAAGCTGCCCCTGGCAGATGGCCAAACCCAGCCCTGGCTGATTTCCTTACAGCTTGGAAGAGAAGAGGTCACAAACCAAACACTTTTGATGCTGCGGCTCTATTTTCTACCCTGGCCTTCAGCCCAGTTCTATTTTTAGTCCAGCTCCAGCAAATATAGAAGATGAGAGTATCTGGGGAGAGAGAAAGCCAAGCTGACAGTTTGGTGGTATTGAAGTTGCCTTTTTCAATTCTCTAAACTGAGTAACTGAGTCATCTCCAATACTTTTTTTTTTCTTCGTGAAAAAAATCACACTAAGGAGATAAAAATATGATAGTAATAAACTATGGAGTGTTAAACTCTGGGCAGCATCTCAGGATGTCTTGTGAGGGAAGAAAATATCATTTATTTGACAAAGATTGTGCAGGTTTTACCTGCAGGTTTATCCCAGGTTACCTACCTGTGAGCAGGAGACTTTGGAGCACCTGAAGGAAAAATCCTGGTGCTGTGTGGGTGCTGGAATTGTCTCATGCTAATGACTCTCTGAGCCTTTTCCTGCTCCCACGTCAGCTCCTCTGGGGAGATTTGGAGCCTCCTCCTGTGCCTCCCACCCACCCAGGAATTCCTTGACCCAAATACTGCTCGTGTTCTGGAAATAAATCAACTTTTAATATTTTACAATTACTTTAAAAGTTCTCTGCTCAGTATTTTACAGATCAGCACAGACTTTACACGGTTTGCTGAGGCTACACAAATGTACAAAGACGACTCCAAAGAACCCCGGAATTCTTTCATTTCCAGAAAGCATCAGAGGTCAAAACTATTGCCAGGATTAGGAGTCCCTGGAGTTTGTGCTTGATTTTCTCTATGGGATGGAAAATCTCTTCTCCAGGATTGCTGTAGGGCCAAGTGAACCCAGAGGGATTTATGTCCTGGCATGGATTTAGCAACAGGTACCAAGATCCCAAAGAGCAATGTTTGATAGGCTAAGGTGCTGTTTTAAAGCCCTGAACAAAAACAACCACCTGCCAAATTCCAGCCCAGGAAAGAACACACCACAAACCAGTCTGGGGAAGGAAAAGTCAGTGAGAAAACCTTTTCCAAGAGCATGGAAAGAACCACTAAAACCTGATTATGATCCCTCGAGCCTATTGGGCTTAAAATAGTGATGGAGAGAGCGCCCAGGCATCCTGTGAGGAGGCGATGGCCCAGCAGGGCCTGGCAGTGCCAGGGGGTCCCTGCCAAGGACAGGCCCTGCTCCATGCACTTGGATAAGCTGGGTGGTCCTGGAGCTGCTGTGAGGCCAGGGAAGGTGGATCCCTGCTGGGGACTAACCTGGCTCTGTTCTGGGGTGGGGCCAGGGCTCCTGCTCATGCCCAAGAGATGCTTCACCCACATGAGGGGCTTTCCTTGGATCTCCAGGGCAGCATCAGCCTGGGGTGGTGGATTCAAGCAGGAGGGGGAAGCACAGAAGCCTCAGGAGAGCAGGCACATCTCAGATTTCCTCATCTCAGGCCCTGGCAGGAGCTGCACCTGGAGCTGTTGAGGACAGCAGAGAGCACTTTGGGGACCATGGTGTTCATCCCTGGCCCCAGGCCAAGCTGTTCCCAGCAAGGGGACAGTGGGAGCAGAATGTGTACAGCAGCCAGTGGAACCAGGAGCAGAGTCAGGGGCACAGGAGGGACCCCCAACACTTCCAGCAGGGATGAGGGGGAATCCAGCAGACAAACCTGACCCCCACTCCTCTGAGAGCCCTGAAGCCCCAGGAGCTCTGGCCCTTTCCCTGCCAGACTGAACCTCAAGTGACAGTGCTGCTGTGCCACCAGGCTTGGGGACAATACTGAGAGTTCACCAGGTCCTGCTTCCTGGAGGATCAAGGGACCCCCTGGACTAACCCCACTGCCTGCTGGTGTGAGTGGCTGTGCTGATTACAGAGTAGAAGCAGTCTAACCCCTGATAGGTCACAGCTGAAACCAATAAGGACAAGCCCTACAAAAGAGGGATTTAGCTAGTCCTGAGTCAGTCAGAGTCTGCTGGCTGTGCTGAGAGGAGGCAGCTGGGAGAGGGACAGAGAAAGGGAGATGTTACATGAGGGACAAACAGGGTCAGGCAGCTGGGAGAGGGACAGGGAGGAGTTAGCTGGTCGTGCAGAAGAAAGAAGGAACAAGAGGACTGTGTGCTGTGGCCTGAGGATAGGGTCTGAACTTAATGTGTGCTTTGTACTCCTGGGCTGGGGAATAACAGCAGAAACAAAGTTTAGGCCTCTGAAGGCTGTGTGGTGCTGCCCAAGGAAAAGGGCTGAGTGATGCTGCTCAGGGAGAGAAGGAAGGAGGAGTCAGAAGGCTGAGAGATGCTGCCTGTGGAAGGAAACAAAAAGCTGCGAGAGAAGCTGCCTGAGGAAAGTTTAGCTCTCCAAAGAGTATCGTGTCCGTCTCAACATCTGTAACTTATGGTTGTGGGCAACCACGACATGGCTGAGCCCTGCAGCCCCTGGCAGTGCCAGGGGTCCCTTCCAGACACATCCAGGGAACACAGAACCTTGGGATCAAGCTCCTTTGAGCCTGCAGCAGGCAATGAGCTCTTGTGCTGCTAGCACCAGTACAATCCCCAAAAACCACCCAGAAACAGCCTAAGGCTTTTCCTTATTTCTTTGCTTATAGGGTCAGATTACCCCTAAATATACTCAAATATTGCACCTTTCTGTACCTTCAGCCCTGCAGAGAGGGGGAAGAGGCTGGAAGGTTTGGGGGAATGTTTGGAAGGGGGGGGAGGATCCCAAATGCTGCTGTCACTTGCAGGTGTCACTCGCTGGGTTTGGTGCTGGGTCCTTCTCTGGCAAATGTGGCTGTGCAGGTGGGCCTAAGGCAATCCTGGTGCTTTCCCCAGTACTTCCCTCCCTCCTGGGAGTGCAGCACAGCTCCTGATGGATCTCCAGCAGCTACTGAGGGTTCAGCCCTGGGCTGGCTCTGGCACACGGTGCTGGGAGCAGGAAGCAAGACCAGGGGCTGGACAGGGCAGACAGCTCAGTGCTGGAATACTGCAGGAATCAGGAATTCCTCTCCTGGATGTACAGGAAATACGTGGATCCACCAGCAGCTGTCCTTGCCCTGGGATGGCCTATTGCACTCAATTCCCTCAAGCCCATGCTGCAGGATCCCTGCTCTGCTTCCATGCAGGACACCTGATCTCCAGAAGGGAAGGGAAACCTTAAGAAACCTGTCCCAAAAAAACTGTCCTGAGCGTCCGTGACCTGTCACAGGTGAAACAGCACCAGGACATGGGTTGGTATTTCACCAATACAATGGGATCTGTAATTCCCATGCACTGATGGACACCTGACACCACTGAGCCAAGGACATTCCTTTTCCCAAATATCCTCCAATGGGCTCACCCTTCCCCCGTTTCCCACTTGCACCATTTTCTGACAGGGAATATCCCTGTCCTTGCCCTGCCCTCCCACCCAGGTGTTGGCATCTACTGATCCACAGGGAGACAGCCAGGAAACACCTTCCTCCCCTTGCTGAGGAATCCCCCAGAGACACCAGAGCACAAGGATCCCAGTTCCTGAGGAGGGGCTAAGCCTGGAGCAGGAGCAGCTCAGCCACCACACCGACTCTTCAGCTGCAGGAGCTCTTGGACAAGCAGGGCTGGGTGTCCTTTTCCTTCTCCTAAGCCCAGATCGGTGAGGAAAAGAGTCTGCTATGGAGGGACACGGCTCCTCTATGGCAGTGCCCCACTGAAGGTGGCAATGGGCAAACACAGCAGGGAGTGGAACTCGGAGGGATCCTGGGGTGGTACAGGAGCCCCTCTCGGTGCCAGGGGGTCTCTGTCCCTGGGCTTGTAGCACACGGAGATCTCACACCTGCAGGGGAACACCAGGAAACAACCTCTGAGTGAGGTGTGGGCTGAGAACCCTCAGGGGAAGCAGGGAATGGGGCTGCAAACACAGTGGGAATGGGAATGGGGCTGCAATGCAGCAGGAATCAGCCCAATCCTTAACAGCACTGAAGTCTGAGCACTGAGAGTTCAGGCTTTCAACTGGCTCAGGCTGAGACCTCAAGTAGCATCACCCATCCAAGGCATTTGCAGAAATTCATTAGAGAAAATGAGAACTTCTGCATCCCCCAAGTTTCAGGAAAAGAGAAGATGCTCCTTGAGCATTTCATGAACTCCACCAACCCCCTGAGTTTCACAACAAACAAGTTAAACACTTATTTTTGGGGTTATTTAAGATATAAGATCCCAAATATTTTTCTGTTGGAGGCAGCATCACTTTGCAGAATTCTGCTCAGTCTAAGTGTGGAATTACAATGTTTCTAGGTTTTTAAAACCAATGGGTCAAACACATGGATTGATCTCTTGTGCTCACGGCAACTCCATCATCTGGGGAGCCGGACTGGGGACAGCACTGGGGACAGTACTGATGGGTGAACAGTCCCATGAACACTTCCTGCTTTAGCCCAGACTCTCCCACGAGGATCAGGAGTTCCCTCTGCAGTGGGGATGCCAAAGGAGGGGACAGTCCAAAAGAGGTTTAGAAAGTGAAGGCTCTGCTGATCCAAAGGAGGTTTAGAAGGTGAAGGCTCTCCTCAGACTCCCAGAGATCTCCCAACACCTCCTTTATGTCCCATAAACTCTGGCTCATGACTGAAGAGGAGTCTTTGGGGTTGAAGAGTGGACAGGACCCTTTAGACTGTGGGACTGCCTGAAGGTGAATTCCTGCTGGGATCTGAGCAGGAGCACACATCCAAGCTGAATTCAGAGCTTGGAGCTTGGGGCACAGGTCCCCCATGGGGCCAGGACCCCATTCCCACCCACAGCTCAGGGACAGGGCAGGATGCCCCATCCCAGGAGCTCTGGCTGCAGTTCCCACCTGGTCACACTCTGCAGGATCTTCTGCTCATCCTGGTCCAGGCACACGGCAAAGGAGGACTGGACCCCGACGATCTGGACCTTGTCCACTTTGATCTGGGACATGCTGATCTGCTGAGAGGAAAGGCTGGAGTGAGAGAGTTGCTGCCTCAGCACATTCCCAGGGCTGGGCAGGGGAGCTGGGGGCAGGACGGGGGGCAGCAGCAGCAAAGGGATCCCCCAAGGAGCTGCTCTCTCCAGCCCTGCTCCCCTCCCAGCTGGGCCAGGCTGACCTCATCTCTCCAAATGTAAAAGCTCCACGACTGGAGTTACCTGATTGAAACTCTTCTTGGATTTGGAGTTCTGCCTCTTGACCACCTCGGTCATGGTTAAGTTGAGACATTCTGTCTTTGAGGCTGCAACAGAAGGAAACTGCCATGAGCTGGGGCTCTGCTGGGAAGCCAGGTAGTCCCTGCACCTCTCAAAGCATCCAGAACTGGAGCTCCAGCAGGATCCCACTGCTAGGGGAATGCAGTGCAGTCCCAGATTTCCTGCCAAATGTCCTCTGTAATTACACCTGCTCTCCAAACACAGCAGGAAAGAACATTTAACCACCTTGGGCTGCAAACAGGAGAAAAACCACTGCCCATCACCGTGCGGAAAATCTGACTCTCCTGCATGGCCTCTCCTGAGCCCACTGGGAGATGCCTCCTCGTGCCTGGAATTACAGTGACATCCTGTGGTCAAACTGCTGAACGGGAAAACCAACGGAGCCAAGGAGATCCGATTCCTCTCGGAAGGACGGAGACTCATGGAGAGGTTTCTCCCCAGAGAGGAGCTGAGGGCACACCTGATGCAAACCCTGAACTAGAGCAGGAACATCCAATTCAACATTTAGAGGGGGTGAGAAACCATTTGTGATGTTTTTCTCCCAGGATTGGCTGCATGGTTCCATGGAGGGACACGAGAGACGGTGTGGAGCTCCACGGAGCATGCAGGGATGTCTCCTGTTTGGTACAACACCCATTCCCCTGATTATCCTGCTGACAAACACCTGCCAGGCACACAAGGAAAAAGGACCTAAATCCCCTAAGTCTCCTCACAACTGGATGTGTCTGATGGCCAAACCAGCAGCTCCTAAACAAGAACAAATACACGCACAGACCAAGAGCCTTGGAACTTTTCAAAGTCTCAAAACTCGATTAACTGGAAACCAGATTAGCAAAAAAGGCTTTGAGGCCAAACCAGGTGGCTGGGAGCTGTGTCTGAGCTGCAGGAAGGGAACCAGGCTGCAGCAGCAGCTCAGAAGAGCCTGCAGACATCCTGCTTGGGTGCAGGACAAGCACCTGGCCCTTGGTCCTGCTTCATCTAAAGAGTTTTACCTGTTGTTCCTCCTTGCTAAGTAAGCGTTGCTCTGGAAAGCCTCACTCTCCAGTGACCATCCTGGTGTTTGAGCCAACCCAGCCCCATTCCTAGTGGATGTTTTTCCAGCTGGGAGCTTTGGGACAGTGGGACAGGACATGTCCTTTTTCCCTGATGTGGTGCTGAGGATTGGCACACACCCAAGGACCACAAGTATAGCTGAGGGAACATCAGGCACCTCCCACGTGTCTCCTGCATTCTCACCTCCCTCATGTGCTCCAGCCAGGAGATCCACTCTGTTCCCTCACTCCTCCCATGCCTCCCACCCTTCCCCAGCACAGCCACCGGGCCCCTGTACCCACCGAGCTCCTCGTGCCTCCTGCAGGCCTTGCTGAGGTTGACAGACGTGCAGACCTTCTCCACATCGTTCCAGTGGCTCCTGCCACTGGCAGCTGTCTGCAGGGACCAGCCAGGGGAGAGAAGCACACAACTGTTCAGCTTGGAAAAGACCTGTAAGGTCAAGTCCAAACCCTAAATCTAACCCTGTCAAGTCCTTAAGCACCAACCCTACCCTTTTAAGCATCCCCAGAGATGGTGACTCCACCACTGTCCTGGGCAGCTCTGCCAGCGCTGGAAAGCCTTTTTGCTGAAGAAATATTATCTAATATCCAGTCTAAACCTCATGTGCTGCAGCTTGAGGCCGTTCCCTCTCCTCCTGTCCCTGTTCCCTGGGAGCAGAGCCCGACCCCCCGGCTGTCCCCTCCTGGCAGGGAGTTGTGCAGAGCCAGAAGTTCCCCCTGAGCCTCCTTTTCTCCAGGCTGAGCCCCTTCCCAGCTCCCTCAGCTGCTCCTGGTGCCCCAGCCGCTTCCCCCGCTCCATTCCCTTCCCTGGACACGCTCCAGCCCCTGAGTGTCCTTGCCATGAGTGTCCCAGAGCTGTCCCCAGCGCTGGAGGTGCCCCAGCAGTGCCAGCACAGACCTTGCTGTATGCAATGTGTAGTGTCAGTGGGATTGCTTCCCTGTCTCCATCTATTCCCAGCCTTTTGCTGCCTGGACCTGCAGGGAACAAGGAGGAAACATCACACGGGGGCTTTTTATCCCCAGCCTTCCCTGGCTGCTGATACAGAAGCACACCCAGGACCTGCAGCAAGGGGAAAAGGGCTTGCTGCACACAGCTGTAGGGCAAAAGGGCAAAAAAAGAGAAAAGACGGCTTAAAAGCTGCAGAAAGCAAAGAATCCAGAGAGGAATTACAACACAAAACCACTCTGCAGAACTGAAAGTGCTCCAGGGAAAACACAGAGCAATAAAGGCCACAGTGCTCTCCCTGCTCCTGTTTGTTCAGGCAGATTTTTGCCCACATTACATTAGCCCTAAAACATAGGGTCTGACACTTTCTGGTTTTCCCCCCTGGATAACTTTTTGCAGCTGTGAAGTGGTACCAGAAAGCCAAGGGGAAAACACTGGATTCAGCACTGGCAGTTTCATGAGGTGGAGGGAAGAACTCTTTGCTCAAGCCTTTTCCCCAAGATTTTGGGGGAGCAGGGTGGGCACACTTTGTAGGGGGGTATTTTATGGGCTTTGTTTTGAAGGACAAGTGGAGCTCACACCACAGCAGCTGGTTAAAGCTATAAAGAAGGTGTTCAAGTGCAGTATTGGGGGTTGGCCATGAGGTGTCTGTGTGAGCTGCACTTCACCAGAGCATCTGGTCCTGGGTACCCGGGAGGAACTCCAGCCAGATGTTCCTGCTGCTGCTTCTACTCTCTTAATATCATTAGTGTTATACATTCATAACATAAAAGTACAAAAAATTACAGGCAGAAGGCTCCAAGCACACAAATCTAGCTTTGCCCAGTAAGAAAAGGAGATTAAAAGAGGGATTTTATAAATGACACTTCTGGACAAAGCACAAAGAGAAAGCAGTAAAAAGGAAAGATAGAGCTGCATTTGGCAGGTGCTGATGTGAAAAAGGAAACAGGCTTAGAGGTGTTTTATTGTAAATCCATTCTAGAGTTAAGAGCAGCACAAACAACCAGGAATTGCCATGGTTTCACTCCTGGAGGGAATACGAAACTGGGATGTTTCTCTCCCAAGCCAGTGAAGAACTGTCTGGATCCTTGCTCAGCCAGGCTCAGACACCTCCTGCAGCCCAGGCTGCCCCAGCCCCTCCTCCCCTTCTCCCCCAGCCCTGGTATCAGACTCCAGGGCAGGTGAGGGGTGCAGAAGCAGCTACAGACCTGAGGCCTTGATGGCCCTTGTGGCTGCTGAGTGCCCCAGCTCCAGGGAGTGGATGAAGACCTCAGTCCTCTTCTCCCCCCCGAGGAAGGTGAGCTGCCAGGGGAACAAGAGGGGACATGTGGGGGTCAGGGGACCCAGGCCAGCCAGGCTGCCTTTCCCCCTTCTGAGTCCCTAGGAAATGGGTCAGTTTGGGAAAATCCTTCCATGTTTTCAAAGCACCTTCCAGCAGCTGCTTGGGGTGGCACCTGCCTTTAGCTGGACTTCAGAGTGTTTGAACAGATCCCCAAAACAACCCAAAACCCTCATTTTCACCTAAAACTCCACAGCTCACTGGAAAAAAACCCACAGCCAACAGCAGGGTCTGGGATTGCTTTGGGAGCACAAATCCGTGGAAGAGCAGCAGCTCTGCTCACCAAGCACTGCTGCAGCTGGTCCCCAGCCACAGCCCCAAAGCAGGGGTTGCAGCCCCAAATTCAGGCTTCCCTGGCACACCTGCCCCAGGCACACAGCAGGGTGTGGAAAACTCACCTCATGGAGGGGCTTGGTTTGGGAAGCAGAGCTCTGGAGAAATTCCAGTGATGTGGAAAATCTGGCAGCACAGTCAGGCACTGCTTTGTGCCATGGGAAAAGGTACTGGGGTGGAAAACTGCTTGTGGGACTTCATGGTGTGGGGAGGAGCTGCTCTCAGTCCCTGAGCCAGAAGCATCAGCCAGGGCACCCCGGACTCCCATGGGATGAAGGGGACAGAGCTCTGCCTCAGTAGTACATGGTGGTTGTGCCATGCCCCCCCCAGGGCTTCACAGGTAACTCCTGATAGTGGCACAGGCAGAGCCACCCCTCCTTTCCCTCACCAGGCTGGGCTGAGCCCTCTGCCCACCTCGGTCTGGTAGAGCTGCAGCAGCACAGGGCGCGTGGCAAAGCGGCAGTAGTAGAGGATCATGTCTGCCAGGATGGGCAGCTGCTCCTGGGAGTCCTCCTGGGGCTCAGCCTCGGGCTTGGCACACTGGGGTGGCAGAACGGGTCAGAAATGTGATGGGGTAGGTGGTACCTCCAGCCACAACTGCCCACCCCCCTCCCACTGGGGACAGAGACCTCCTGCTGAACATCAGGAACGCCATCTCCATCCCGTGTCCATGTGCCACAGCAGAAGGGTCTCCAAACAGCTCCCCAGGTCCCTGGGGAAGGGGCAGACCCCACCCTGCCCGTGGCACACACGCACCTGGCACAGAACGTCCATAGGCAGGTTCATCAGCCCCAGGACGTTGCGCTCGTACCAGGGGTCCAGCAGGCCGATGTAGTGGGAGATGTCGTTGGTGCTGCTCTCCATCCCAGCCAGGGAGGGGTCCTGAAACCGGACACTGGGGTCACCCCGAGGGTCCCCTCAGCCTGCCCCACCTCACACGGCATCTCCGGGCCAAGCTGAGCCCCGGTGACACCAGGGGGAGGGGACACCCACCTGTGCTCGGGGCTGGGGGTCCCCTAGGGATGGCGAGGGGTGATGATGCATCTGCGGGGTCGATGGAGCCATGCAGCTCCTCTTTACGGGGACGTAGAAAAACGGCAGCCTGAAGTACCGTGTCAGTGAGGGGCAGGAGCTCTCCTTGAGCCTGGGGAGGCGGAGAGGCGGCTGAGCGGAGCGTCCCTGCAGGGCGGAGCACCTGCGGCCACCCCCGGCCCGGCTCACCTGAGGTCGCTGTAGGCGCGGGCCACCTTGCCCGAGATGCGGTCCGAGCCGAACACCACCACGCGCAGCGTGGCCNGACGCGCACAGGCTCTCGGCTCGCCGCAGCGGCAGCGGCAGCGAGCACGACCCCGGGCAATCCCGCAGCTCCCGGCGCAGCACCAGCTGCTGGCTCTTGCTCTTGAACAGTTTGTAGAGCCTGTTGGTCAGCGACTGCCTGTGCTTGGCGGGCGGCCTGTCCGCCCTCAGCTCCGTCCTGCCCGCCGCGTCCAGAGAGCTCTCGTCGCTGTCCTCGGCATAGCCGCTGTCCATGCAGTCCTTCAGGCTGGACACGAACGACTTCAGGGACTTCCTGGAGACCACTGTCAGCTCAGAGACGGACTCCTTGGAGGAGGTGAAGAGGGACACCCGCGAGGGCTTGGACCCCTCCTCGGACAGCACGGAGTACACAGAGTCACTGGAGATGGCACAGAGCGGAGACAGCAGCGAGTCCTGCTCAGGGGAGCCGCCGTCAGTCTCCACATCATCCTCCTCCTCCTCTTCATCCTCATCCTCCTCCTCATTCTCCGAGGCCAGGGGTTCAGCAATGCCGGATTCCTTGCTGAGGACATCATTGAGGATGTCTGAAAGCGATCAGAAGGAGGTGTCTGCCACAGGCTGCAGCAGAGACACTGCAAACATGGTGACCCCGGACACCACTGCCACTCCTCATGGCCAAAGCTCTCCTCCATCCTGGTGCCAAGCAAGGAACTGGAAACCTCCTCTCCAATGTTATTATATTTCCACAAAAGGCTCAATTGCAATGCAAAGAAAATTGTTTTTCTCTCCTCAAGGATCTGGCTGGGTTCTCAAAAGGCAAACTCCAGTTGGGCTTTTGCTTCCTTCCTACCCAGCTTTCACCATATCCTCACGTCTGATCCAGGTTTAACTGGAGGGCAGGAGCAAAGCCAAGCCTCTGGCTGATCAAATCCCAAAGTGACCCACCCTGGCTCCCTGGCAGGGCTGGACTTCACTGCAAAGCCTGGGCCAGAGCTCTGCTCCCGCTTGCTGGGGCCAGCAGGGTCCTTCCAGGAATGGAGAAGCTGGAGGCACCAGCTCAGCACAAGGGGAACCTTCTACTTCTCCAAAACTGTTGGGCCCAACTGAGAGCTCAGCAAAGGCCCCCCAACTCACCGAAGTTGTCCTGGTCCCAGCTGTAGGTGTAGCAGCGAGCAGGGGGGATGGGGATGGGGTGCAGCTTGTGGGGCTGGGCCTCAGCTGGGGAGAGAGAAGGGACAGCAGTTGGTTTGCAGGGCCCCCCAGTGCCACCCCTGCCAGCTCTCCTGGCCTGGGAGGTGCCACCCACCCCCTGCATGTTTTGGGCAGCCCAGGCCACGCTGAGCCCTGATGGTGCTGTTCTTAGCTCAAGGCAGTCACGTGCAAGGGGACACTTCACACCTGCACAGCCACCAGATGTCACAGCTACCACTGCTTTCTGATTTAATGCTTTCATCTCACCCTTAAATTGTTCAAAGGCTGGACAATTATTTTGCTGCTGTTTTAATGAAACCATTTGTGGCTCACGGTGCGGTTATTAAATAGGACCTGGGCCGATGCATTTTTGTCACAGTAATTGCACTCGGCTGAGACTCTGCAAAACCACTCCCCACTGCTGCTGCTGCAGGGGCTGAGCCGGCAGAAAACCCTGGGGAAGAGAGGGATGGGGGGATGCTCACCTGCGATGGCAGGAAAGGAGGCGGCCTCGGCGATGTCGTGCAGCACAGCCCGGAGCCGCTCCCGGGCCAAGGCGGGGTCACTGCTGGCGGCCGCCGCCTCCTGTGCATCGGCAGCGCTGCCATAGAGCTCCGAGAGCTCCTGCAGGGGCTTGGACTGCGGAGCAGAGCCAGGGGAGACGTTCAGGGCATCCCCCCACTGAGGCAACACACGGGCAGCATCACTAACGGGGGGACTCTCTCCCCTCCGCTGCCCCCACCTCCCTCAAGTCCGCCCAGACTTTTCCAAGGAAAATAAAATTACTTTGAAAACACCCCAGGGGTTTCCTTCATTATTTTTTGCCTCTCCCCCAAGTGTTTCTCTGGTCAAAGAAACACTTTTGCTGATTTCCAAACCTGGGGGCCCTTCCTCTCTCCACTTTGGGATGGGAAAGGAGTGACAGGGTAAAAGGGGAGTGAGCCCTCTGCACACACTTCAGACCTCAGGTCTAGCCTGAGAAGGGAAAAATGTGCATTTTTCCTACAAGAACTGTTACCAAAACTCTTTTCCTTTGCCAAGCCAGTCCTATTTTGGGTAAGAAATCCAGCGGCCAAGCGCACTGCACTGCTCCCACGGCAGCCCAGGGCGGGCCCTGCCCGAGCCCACCTTGAGCAGGTGGTGCAGCCTGTCCAGGTCGCAGCGGGTGCCGAAGTTGGCCTGGTAGAGGTGTTCGAGGAGCAGCACCAGCATGGAGTGCTGGGGGGGCTCACTGGAGCTCAGCTTCTCGGCGATGGACAGGAACTCGCTCTGCACCTCGGAGCGGTTCAGCAGCAGCACCGTCCTGGGGACAGGGACAGCAGTCAGGCCAGGACACTGAACCCACACAGGGCTCCAGCCCAGCAGCCACTTGGCCTCACCGGACGTGAGTGAACCCAAGACATCTCCCTCCTGAAGGCGCAGCTCTGAGGAGAAGCTTTAAGGATGGCACAGGTCTGTTTCCAGACCTCATTTCCCTATTTACAAGTGAGGATGGCAGGGAAAGGTTCAGCCCTCGAGTAAAGTGCAAACTCTGACTGCTCAGAGCTGCAGGGCCTTCATTCCTTACTGCACTGGGACTGGGATGGACTCGCTTCTGCCTCCTGCTGGGCTGGTGGCTCCCAAAACCATGGATCACAGCATTTCCCAGCTGCTCTCCATCACGGGCTGAGATCAGCAGCTCCCTGGGGCGGAGACTTTGCCTTCCCCACATCTGCAGCCCTGCAGGGTCACTGGCACGAGGAGCCCACAGACCCTGTCTCAAGCCTCGGGAAATGCCCCAGCTGCCCTCCTCACCCTTCCCACAGCTCAGCCCGGCTTCTGAGCCCTGCTCCCTGGCCCCTGGGAGATGCTGCTGCAGTGCCAGCCCGTGGGGATGCCACAGGGAGCCCCCAGCAGTGCCTGTGGCCACACTTACACCGTGGAGCTCTGGTAGTTCTTCACAGTCAGCCCCTGCTCTGTCCTCACCAGCCTCTGGAAAGTGATCCCTGGGGAGAGAGCAGAGCAATGAGGCACAGAACCCCTGCAGGCTGCTCTGCCCAGCAGCACTGAGCTGGCTCTGCCCCTCAGGGCCGTCCTGAGCTGGCAGAGCCCCTGCCTGGAGCAGGAATAGCAGCACCAAGAGTCCTCGTGGAGACAAGGCACAGCCACTGTGTGAGGGGCCAGTCCAGGAGCAAGGGAACTCAGATGTGAAGGGTAAAAACCCATGGTGATGGGAAATCACCCACAGGATGGGACAGGAGACCTGCTCCAGCCCCAGTCCATTCTGCCCCACTGCTCACGTGGGATGAGAATTCCCTGGAGGAGATTTACCAGCTTC
Source organism: Phainopepla nitens (assembly GCA_013400175.1). NCBI lineage: Eukaryota > Metazoa > Chordata > Aves > Passeriformes > Bombycillidae > Phainopepla > Phainopepla nitens. The sequence goes on along the minus strand of VXBQ01011410.1, from coordinate 228,894 downwards.
TCCCACTTGCTTTAGCCCCCTAGATGTCACACAGGGCCAGCAGGTCACTGCCACCTCCCCTCCTGCAGGGATGGAGCCCAGACTGATGCAGCAGGAGAGAGGCTGCTGTGGGCAGCCACACTCTGGGTGTGTCTGTCTGTCTGTCCCCAGAACACTGGGTGATCCAATGGATCTGGACTGGGTGGCAGCAGCAGAGCCCTGTCACCCCAGCCAGCAGGACAGGGGCACAGCCTGGGAAAGCCTTATGGCATCAGCAAGAGCCAGCCCTTATTGACGCAGGGAGCCACATCCCAGCCAGCTCAGCACCCATGGGGGCCCAGCACCCACGGGGGGCCCACCCTGATCCGCACAGGTCACGGCAGCACTGACCCCTTCTGTGGAGGCATCAGCCCCAGGGTGCAGATCAAAGCTGTTGCGTTCCTGGCAAATATTGACAGCGGCTCATTCTCCAGTAATCTTTACCCTCATCTCAATAAAAAGCTTTGGTCTCAGCCCCCCAGCAGGTCTGGGGGCTGTGAAGCAAGCCTAGAGCAGCCTGGAAGGTCCTGGCAGCTGAGCAGCAGGGGACATATCCTCACTGGTCCTGGAGAGGGATTCCCAAAGCCAGCAGCCAGCACCTCCCACACGACACATTTGGTGGGGGGGGGAAATCCACTCTCTGGGGGAGAGGAAAGCCTTTGGGCCAGAGTCCCCACTCATCACAGGGGATGGCACAAGAACAGGATGCAGCAACCTCCACCCGGCACCAGAGCTTTTCAGAGGTGTGTAAAGCACAGCCCTGACCAGGGGCCCAGCAAGGAATGACCAGGAGGGAGCTGGGGAGCCCCACAAGTGTCCCCACGTCCCTGTGGCCCTGCAGCTCTGAGATGAGGCTGGATACAGCCAGAGCCTGCCTGGTGGCCATGGCCATTTGTGCTGGGGGGAAAGTAGCCAGTCCAGAGCTTCCACTGCACAGGTTGGGATTTTGCCATCTTTTTGTTCCTTTGAAAGCACCTTTCATCCCATCCCCAAGTTCCCATCACACAGGAATCGCTCCCTGACAGAATCCCTGCATTTCCCATCCCCCAGGGCTCCCCAAAGCACCTTCCCAGTTTGAGGGGGTGGGGAATACCCCCAGCCACAGCCACATCCCCCTCCCAGGCCTCCCAAACCCTGCCCAGGATTAAACATGGGCTGCAATGTGCTCTGTGTGATAACAGCTCTTCAAAAGCCCCAAAAGGCAGGGAGATTAGGAAAAAAGGCTTTGAGAAATAATTGGAAGAGCTGCTCCATTGGGAACCACAGGACATCCACAAGGAGTCCTTAATTAAGAGGAGCACTGGTGCTGCCCGTGCATGTGCCCAGAGCTGGGTCACAAGGAGTGTCGGGGCTGGAAAGAACAATCCAGGGAGTCCCTCAGCCCCATGGAAATCACCATGGAAGAGCAAGCTCGGAGGCTCCAGCCACCCTGATGCCCATGAATGGCCCCACAGCTGTCTCCCCACTGAGCACCTCACACAAAGGGCAGGCTGGGGGGAGAAGCCAGCACGTGCTCTGCTCGGGAAAAGACCCTCCAGACTGAAACCCAGCCAGGAAATCGTTGTGGCTAATTGCCTCTGATCCACAGCTGGGAGAGCCTGGGGTGTTCCTTGCACACAAGGGACCCACCAAAACCATCACCCTGCCCTGCTCCTCCAGAGGAATCTGGTCTTGCCCTGTGCTGGACCACCCTGGAACACCATGCTCAGGGAGGAAGGAGGGCAGGGTCCTGAACCCTGGAAAAGCTGAGATTTGAGATGGACACTGTGCTCCCAGGACTCACGAAACAAAGGAGGAATGAAGCAGGAGCAGCAGGGGACAAACCCCAGGACAGGGCAGGGTTTGGATGCTGGAAACCCAGGGCAGGGCTGGGTTTGGGGCTGGCACAGGGCTGCGTTTGGTGCTGGCACAGCCTGGGCAGGGCTGGGTTTGGTGCCAGGGCAGGGCTGGGTTTGGGGCTGGCACAGGGCTGGGTTTGGGGCTGGCACAGCCAGGGCAGGGCTGGGTTTGGGGCTGGCACAGGGCTGGGTTTGGTGCTGGAGCACTCACCTGGCGCCTTCAGCTCGTTGCTGATGAAGGTGAGCAGCTCCCGGAAGGTGTCACAGTAGGGCACGGGCCACGTCAGGAAGCTGTGGTAGACAGTGGCAGCTTTCAGGAGCAGGTCAGAGCTGGGTGGGAAGTGAGGAGCCTGAGGGGACAGGGACAGAAGGTTAGAGAGGAGCAAGGATGCCGAGTGCAGTGTGAGAACTCCAGGGTTCAGGCTGGAAGTGGGAGGAGGAGAAGCAAAGCAGAGGTTCTCCCTGTGCCACCCCATCTCCTCCTGAGAAGAGCCACAGGATCCCCCTGGGCACAGCTCCAAGAAGTTCCTCCCCAACCTCCCCAAGCAGGGCTCATGTACCCAAGCCTAAATATAAATTCCTGTTCAAACCCCACAAGCTGAACAGATGAATTCCATACAGCCTGTGCTTGTGCAGGATCTGGCAGCAATGATTTCCTTGGGATAATGGTGCATTGTGCTGGGAATAATAATAATAAAAAAAGTATTTCCTGGGAAGGCTCCACTCCTTTTCATTCACATTGCCCTTGTGTTTTGCCCAACTAAAGGATGAAGAAAAAAAATTCCCCTTTATTATCCATCTCCCTTTCTGATTAGCCAGCCTTAAAAAATAGCTTCAAAACTCCTGAAGCTCATTTTCTTTGCCTCTCAGTTTGTGCAAAGGTTGCTTGATCCTGACCCCTCTGGATTCATACAGAATCTTTCCTGGCGGGAATAACTGATGAAAGCAGGCTGGGATGTTCCAGCCAAAGCCCCCCTGATCTTGGTGGGTGAGATCCCCTGCTCTGGGCTGGGACCAATGCAGCAGCCTCAGCACTTACACAGAGCACAGCCGAGTAGAAGAGCAGGGCCAGGGGCGTCACCAGGTCATAGTCACACCTCTCCTGCACCTGTGGGAACAGCCCGAGGGCACACGGATGAGCTGCTGGTCAGGAGCACCCCCCAAAATATCCCTGGAGGTGCTGGGAGACTCCAGCCCCCACCATCCCATCCCCACGCCCAGGACATTCCCTCATCTCCATGGGAAAACCACCCCCAAAGCCCCACCAACCACAGTGTGGGACAGGCAGAGCAGCACATCCTCCTACTCTGTCTTCTCCCAGGTCTGGCCAGGAGCCCAACCCTTTGAGGCTCCTGATGCTTGAAATTCCATGGAAGTGGCTCAGAGCAGGCGGCCCAGCCACTGCAGGCAGCTTGGGAAGCTGGGCAGCACGATAATAATAATAGAGTGGAATCCAGGGGGTGGAATCCCAGCCTTTACTCCAGGGAACAGCCAGCAGAACTCTCTCACTGAGGGCTCAAGGGGACACCTACACAGCCCACAGTGCAATAAATGCTCACCCAAACCCTTCTGGACCAAACCACTCTGTACCCAGAGCAGTTCCAGCCATTAAAAGAACAGAAACATGAAAAACCTGGACTGCTTTCAGCTCCACAGCCTCTTACCCATAAAATTTACCCCCTCACATGAATTCCAACACTAGGGATTTAGGAAACACATCCCCATTTCCTGCCACATCAAGGGATTCCTCCAAGGCCTTCCTGGCTGCAGCCCAGGATGACCCTGCTTGACCAGTGATGCCTCAAACGTCCCTGGCACATGATGGGACCATGGCAGGCCCATCTGATTGTCCCTGCTGCTGTTTTGTCCCCTTGCTGTGACCCCACTGTCACCTGCCAGGCTGCTGCAAATCCTGCCCGTGGTCCCCAGCGTCCCAGCCCCGCAGGAAACCTGGCAGAGTCGCAGTGAAGTTTCCACCAAAAACAACAGGAAATTTTCCATTTGCTCTGCTTTGGAGCAGCAGCTCCATGGACACAGCCAGAGAAGGGCTGAAGGATCTGCACAGAGCCAAGCACTGCTTTGGGGTGTCAAAACCCATCCCTGGGGATCTGCAGGGCTCCCCAAACAATGGGTATGGGCTCTTACTTGTGGGAAACACAACATTAGTGCCACCAGAGTTCTGGGCCTGCTGTCCCAGCCCCACAAACCCCCAGCACGATGCCCAGCAATATCTTACGACACAAAATCCCCCACCCAGCTTTGCCAAAGCCCGTCCTGAGCAAGCCACAGAGCTGCCAATGCCTCAGAGCCTGCAGCTCACTGTGACCGCCCTCACTCACCTCTTTGGTCTTGCCCAGGATCTTCTCCACCAGGATGAGGTAGTTACCAGCGTCCCGGCTCACCAGCTCCTGCAGGCTCCAACAGTTCAGGCACAGCCCGGCTGTGGGGACACAGAGCCACGGTCACTCACAGCCCAGCTGTGGGGACACAGAGCCACGGTCACTCACAGCCCAGATGTGGGGACATGGCACCACGGTCACTCACAGCCCAGCTGTGGGGACACAGAGCCACGGTCACTCACAGCCCGGCTGTGGGGACACAGAGCCACGGTCACTCACAGCCTGGCTNCCCAGCTGTGGGGACACAGAGCCACGGTCACTCACAGCCAGATGTGGGGACACAGAGCCACGGTCACTCACAGCCCAGATGTGGGGACACAGAGCCATGGTCACTCACAGCCCAGATGTGGTGACACAGAGCCACGGTCACTCACAGCCAGATGTAGGGACATGGCACCACGGTCACTCACAGCCCAGATGTGGGGACACGGCACCACGGTCACTCACAGTGCCATTGGCACTCCCAGCCCTGCTCAGGAAGGTCAGAGGGGGAAGAACAATGGGAAGTGGTCAAGGGGAAGGTGTTGACCACAGGAATCAGATCGGGATGGAAGAACAAACCTCACATCCTCTCTGGAGCCGGATCTAACCCCAGACACGGGTGTTTATCTCAATGACACCATGGGGCACCTGAGCACCTGCACATTCTCAGCCCAACACACCCAGCTGGGCTGGAGGCCTCTGCCCCAGTGCCAGGCGAGTTTCCAAGATGCCAGAGCTGCCAGGTGCATGCAGAGACCGAAGGGATGCACCTGGCAGGGGTGGGATGCACCTGGCAGGGGTGGGACCCACCTTCCTCCAGCCTGAGCACACCCACCAGTGTGACCCCAAGCCCCCAGCTGTTATCCCAGCTCTAAACACCCAAATCCTGCCAGATCCAGCTCCTTGTCAGGCAGGGGCCCAACCCCCTCCAGCTGCATCACACCCAGCTCCTCACACCTGCAGTGCCCCAAGGCAGCAGCATCAGCCTCACTGCCAAGCCTGCCCAGCACTCAATCTACCTCTTAGCACCCTCAAATTTTCACTAAATGTATCAAAATTCCACCAAAAGATTACCCAGAGAGAGGGGCATTGCCATGCAGAAGGCTGGAGGCTCCCTGGCCCCCAGCCCCTTCCCCAAACATCTGCAGGTGGCAGGGACCTGGACTGTGACAATGGCCAAGGTGTTTACCGAGGCTGTGGCTCTCCTTGGCGGTCTCCTTGGCTTGCAGCTGGTCCTAGAGGAAACGCTCCGATGTGTGAAGGCTGCCAGGTGCCTCCTTCCATCCTGGCCCCGTGTCCCAGGGGCGAGGCAGAGCTCGCTGGGATCCACAGCCTGGGGAGGGAGCAGCATCTCCTCTCCTCTCCTCCTCCTCCCCAGGAACCCGGGTACCACACACAGCCCCGTGGGGAAAATTACAGGGAAATTCAAGCAAACAGCCTCAGAATATCTGGGAAGGGTCTGTGTTGGCAGCTCCTCAGTCCTGCTTCGCCACGGATTATTCAAGCAGGGAAGGACGCAGGGCAGACACCCAGCACAGCCTCAGCCCAGGGCACATTTCAGGGGACACCGGGGCTCTGCCAGGCTCAGCCCAAAGGCAAGGCCAAGAGAAACAGAGCATTTCTCTCTGCAGAAAAGAGGGGCTAAAGATCAGAGAGGAAAATAAAAATCCAGCTGGGTCTCACTCTCACTACAAGTGGCACAGGACATAAACATAAAAACCAGTGCAGGGGTGTTGGTTGTCACCCTGGAGCCAAGAGGAGAAAATGCCAGGAGATGGTGGGGGACATTTATCACAAACCCATTGGTCACCCTGCCTCTCCCTCAAAGGTTCTTTCAGCTGCAGAGGTGACAAATTCATCAAACACACAGAAATACCACATAAACACCTTTACACTCCATCCAGCTGCTGAGGAAGGTGAATTTAAACCACTGCAGAGATCTGCCATGGCCCAGGGGGACACAGCCAATGGCAAGTCAAGCAAAACCAACACTGAGGTTTCAAAGCCACACTCATCCTCCAGTGTGGACAAGCATTTGCTCAGTGGGACACTTGCTGTGGCTTTATGCCAGGCTTGCAGCTGAATTAGCAGGGAAAACCCCCCTGCTGCTACACAACTTTTTGCTTTAAATGAATCAACATTTTCCAGCAGAGAAAGATCCCGCTGGAGAGTTTCCAAGCAGCTCAGATGCACTCACTGTTAATTACAGCTGCAATTCTTAATTTTCCTCTACTCTGCTGCCATCCAACAAGATCCTGGGATACCTTGTCAGTGAGAGAACAGCCACATCAATTCAAGAATTCAGTGATGCTCCAGTTTTCCTTTGAGTCTCTTCCATAAGGCAGCATGATGGCCCAAAGCCATAGAATGGCTCCAGCAGACTGTCCAAATACCTCAATATTGTCCCAGACTGCTGCATCCTCCAGGGAAAGCCCCAGCACCTGGGAGGGAGTCAAGGAAGAACTGACCCAGCAGGAGTGATCAGTGCTGCTGGGAGCTTTGCTGACCTCATCAAGAAGCTGTTGGACTCATGTGGTGCCTGAAAAAACCCAGCCTGCTCCAGCTGAGGGGAGGATTTATCTTAGAGCCCCTTCCAGTGACTACAGGGGCTCTGGGAGAGCTGGAGAGGGACTTTGGACAATGGCATAGAATGACAGGGAAAGGGGAAGCTGAAGGAAGGTAGATTTAGATGAGATCTTGAGAAAAAAAATCCTCCCTGTGAGCGTGGGCAGGCCCTGGCACAGGGTGCCCAGAGCAGCTGTGGCTGCCCCTGGATCCCTGGCAGTGCCCAAGGCCAGGTTGGACAGGGACTTGGAGCAGCCTGGGACAGTGGAAGGTGTGCCTGCCATGGCAGGAGTGGGAATGGATCAGCTTTAAGGTCCCTCCCAACCAAAACCATTCCAGGGTCTGAGCAGGATTCCCAGGAGCTGGGGGGAACAGAGAGAAGAGCAGTCCATGGCTCTGGAGGGGCCAAGATCCCCAATAAAGATGCACCTTGTACAAGCAGCACAAACCAGAACTTCACCTGCCAGTCCCTAAATCCAAGGAATTTGCCCCAAGAGGCCCAGGAGACCCCCCCAGCAGGGCAGTGGGAGCACCACAGCTGAGGAGCTGCTGCCATCCCCCCGCCCTCGTGCTCATCCATCCGGCTTTGCTCCACTAAACCAGCGCCAGTTATTTTTTCTTAAGACAGAGAATGAGTCAGGTGTATCTGCCAGCAGCACAGCCAGCCCTGTCCCTGGCTGGGGCAAAGGCAGGACTCGGCTTATCCCAGCACCCCACAGAGCGTGACTTGACTAAACGCAGCATGACAGTGACCCAAAGAAAAACCTCCTTTTAGGAGGGCAAAGCCCCCAGCAGAGCCTCTGCAGAGCCAAAGGAAATCCTCCCTTTGGGAGAAGCACACAGCAAAACCTCTGAGCAGGCAGCAGGTGCTGGGCAGGGGCTGCTCAGGGAGCCTGGGCTGAGCTTTGGTCGTTATCAGCACCAAAGGTGCCAAAACCGGGCACAGCAGCGCCGTGGGCGGCCTCAGAAGGATGAGGCTTTGCCATTGCTTTTCTGAGACGTGCCCGAAGATGCCCTCTTCCTCCTCATCCTCCCAGACCACCTCCTTCCCGGCCTCAGGGGGTGGCATTTCCCCTCAGAGTGGGCAACTGTCAAGTTGGAAATCCAGAAGTACTGAAGCAGAAACGGCACCTCCCGAGCCGCCCTCGCCCACGGTGCTGGGCATGGGCTCCTGCTGCCATCAGAAGTGACACAGACCAGGAGTGGGTGGAAAGCAGAAGACTCCATTTCCTCCTCCCCCAGACCCACTGCCACCATCTCCTCACCTGAGGGAGGTGGTTTCTCCTGGGGACTGCCCAAATGAAGCTCGAGGCAGTTGGTACAGGGAGGCTGGAGGTGCCCAAGGCCAGGCACAGCCCAAGCCTGGCAGCCACAGCATCCCCTGGGAAGCACAGCAATCCAACCTGCAGCTGCTGAGACACGGAAGGTGGATATGGATGTCCAGCACAGGGGCACCCCCTGGCACTTCCACCTAGCCCAGGCAGAGATTTCCACTAGAAAACCCAGCACAAGCCTGGAGAAATCAGCTCAGCATAAAATCTACCAGATTTACTAACCAGGAACCTTAATAATGTACCCAGAGCCGGAGGAGCCTAAGATGAGCTCAGCTGGTCAGAGCGAAAAATATCCAGGCTGTGGCTCAATCCCTGTAGGAGCCATTCCCTGAGGAGCTGCACTGGCTGCTCCTGGTGGGTCCCTTCCAATATTCTGGGAATATTCTGGGATTCTGGGAAGTGTTTCAGACATCGCTCAGTGACAAAGCACGAGCCCCACACCAGATCCTGCTCCTTCCCTGCGACGGGGCTTAGAGGACTGCCAGGATCTAAAGCTTCTCTTCACCAGAGCTGAGCAGAGTCAAGCCCTGGGCACCAGGCTGAACAGGCCATGGAGCCCTCCTCCTCCAGCTCCCCAGTGACCTTCTCCCACCCTCACCAGCATCCTGTGGGAGAGACACAGCAGCTTCTCTCCCATCCCTGCAGTATTCCAGGCACTGGGTGCCCCCATTCCCTCCAAGGAACTTTCCAGGCCCTGGGTGCCCTCCAGGCTCTCCAGCAGCTCCCATCCACCAGGAACCTCTGGAACTCTCCCACCTCTTACTCCACAGCATGGCATCCCCAGCACCACCAGAGCCAAGCCCCCGGAGGAGCCTAACCAAAAACTCTCCTTCACCAAAACCTATTTTTTTTTCTGCTCACCAGCAAGAAATAAAACATTTTTCTTGTTTTTCACACTCTAAATTTGACCATGTTCTCTCTCCTGCAGCACAAAGCAAGGCCAGCCCTGAAGAGGTTCCTTCATAAGGAAAAGGTTTTCCTTCCAAGCCTTTTCTAATGGTGATTTTTATGAGTCACAGCCAATTCATTTTTACTTGATTTCTCCAATAAGTTCTGCAGAAAGATCTTCTATTTACACCTCTGAGCTGGCGACAGGCTCATCCAGGCTGTAAATCTGTGATGGCCAAACCCTCACAACTCCTCCTTGCTGACTTCACAGCCCTCAGCTCCTCATCCTAACTCAGGGGGAGCACGTGTTGGAAACAATTACTCACCCTCTCACCCTCTCTCCTCAAGGAGCAGCCTTGTGTGAAGTTAGCACAGAAAAATAAAGCTTTTAGTTATATAAAAATGAACAAAATTCAGCAAGGTCTCAGCCCAAAAAGCTGCAACGTGGTGTGTTATTTTGGTGTATGGAAAGGGTAAAAAAAGAGGGGAAAACAAAGAAATTAGGAAATAGAAGTGAAAAATGAGGAAGGTGAAGGTTCCCGCCCGGCCAAGAGCAAGATGAACGGATTCACTGACTTGTAAGGATCAACCCTGCCACAAGCAACCGCCTGGACAGGACAGCAATAATGAAACTGTCATTTGTACTTGGGGAAGGATGTGACAACACTTCTGCTCTGGTTTTGAAAGGCAGGAGGGGACAGCTCTGGGCTGTGGGCACTGTGCTCTGCTTTCCCTGAATCCTTCCTGTCACCACAATGACCAAACCCTTCCCACTCCGGCTGCACGGGGTGGGAGGGGGGACAGCAGCTCCTCGGAGGCAGAAGGGGAGAAGGAGGGACAGCCCCTCGGGAGGGCACTGGGGGGGTCCTAGAGGTCCCCAGCAGCAGCACCGGGGCTGGGGCACAGCAAAGCCACCAACACCCACCCAGGGCATGCTGGAGATTCCTGGCAGAGCACAAATCCTTTAGATGAGAGGGAGATTTTTGAGGTGCAGAACGCCCAAAATTCTCCCAAGAACATCAGGTCCTTCTGCTAAAGCCCAGGAGAGCCACAGGAAGGGTCCTGGGAGCCAGGGGAAATCACTGGGGACGGGACTCACGGGGACTCAGCACAACTGGCACAGCTGCCCCCAGCCCTGAGCCCTGCCCTGTGCATCCCAATCTTTGCTAATGAGCTGGAAAAATGATGGAGTTGTTGTTTAAAGGCTTCCCCAACCCAAAGAGCAGCACCGAGGGACTGGGATTAGAGCTGTGAGTGACACGGGAACTGATTGATGGTAATTACAGGAGAGGTGAGTTCTGGGCTCCTCTGGCCATGCACTGTCACCGTGCCAAGCACGAGGTTGCGCTTCCAGGAATCAGGAATGTGGGTCACACTTCAGGGCCTGCTGCCCAGAGCAGGGGAAAAGAAAAGGACACAGGAATCTTGGGCAGAACTGCCCAAGCAAGCCCCCAGGTGACGTTACAGCATGGAAGTGGCATCGCTCCATGGCTGTAAAGGGATGGCAAGGGACTCGTCTGGGATTTGGCAGCAGGTAGGATGCTATCTGCATCTCTTTGTTGATCTTGTAGGTAAAAAGAAAAGCAGAATGGGTTGAAAGAACTCCACAGACAAAAAGAAATCAGCCCCCAGATTCTTTCATCCACAAGAAGGTTTGGCAGTGATTTAATCACAGCTCACAGACACAGCTACGAGGCAGAAAGGTCAAAATGACGTTCAGAAATGATTTCTGTTCATTGCTGCTCTGCCCTCACCACATCAGCCCCAATCCCTTCACAGCCCCCTGAACAAGGCTCATCTCTTTATGGCCACCACAGCATCTGAGCCAGGGTTAAACTGATAACCACATCTCTGTGCTGTGTGTGACAATGCAGCACAAATCACACCCCTGCCTTGGGGGCCGTGACCGTCAAGGTAGGGCTGGCTGATTGCACAAAGGAGCCTTTCCCAGTGCTGAACAAAGCCTTCTCCTCTCCCCAGCTCACTCAGAGACTGCTGGCAACACGCACGACTGCCCTGCTGAGTCCTTACATGGGTCAGACCTGACGTGACCTGTTCAGGGTCCTGGAACATCTTCCAGCAAAATGTCCAGGAGGACTGACTAGGCTGGATGCTACCTGTGAGCACTGGAAGGGAAAAGGCCTCCAGCAGCACAAGCAGCTCCCTCTAACCCAGAGTCCTGGGTGAGACACCCCACCAGGGGCCCAGGTGGATCACAGAGAGAGAAGCCCATGATTAACAGGTCACTTACCAGCCCATCTGCTGGACACAGCATCCCTGCTAAGCCCATGGAGACACCTTTCCAATGCGTGGTAGATCCTGTCCTCCGTGCACGTGGTGTGCTGCATTTTAATTCATCCCCTGTATTGAAGAGGAAAGATGAAGGAGAGTTAATAAAGGATTTCCCTTGATGGCTCCAATGTTCACCAGCAACGGTCACAAACCCAGCCCAAGTGGCCAGGGAAGGCTGCAGAACTGCCTCCTTGCTGCCACACAGCCAACATGAAGCCATCCTTTCAGTCCACGTGCCCTTGTGGCAATGGTGGAAAACTCTGAGGGGATGTGAGCCCAGCACATGAGGAGATTGTGAAATTGTGGCTGCAGCCCTGTCACATCCTACCTCTCCTCCAGGGCCCAGGGTGCAACCTGAACCTTGGCTAGCAGAGACTGTGCTGGGGAGGAAGGTTTTATCCCACCCACTCCATATGCATCTGTTTGGGACACCAAGAACACTAACATCACTTCCCAGGGTCACTGCCCCAATGTTCCTGACCTTGAGCAATCAGAGGTTACCAGATGGACATTCCCTCCTCCCCTGTGGCCCAGAGAGACCCTGGGGCAGATTTCCCCCTCTCCCAAGGCACAGAGATGAGTCCATCCCACACATTCTTTGCCTCTAGTTTAGAAGCAACACAAATGCACAAAAATAATTGAGTAAGAAGAAATAAAAGTTGCAATTCTACAAAACCACCAGCAAGGCAGCCTTTGCTTTGACCCTGGACAGCACCCATGCCACACAGCCACATACTTCCCAAAGATATCCTAATTCTCTGCCCATTGGCCAGCATTTGGTGCCAGCACCCAGCAGTGGCTGCGCCCATCACAGCCCCATCCACCCCTGTCCTGGAGCTGCTGTGACCTCGCCAGAGGCTCCACGGCCCTCCTTGCCCCATGCCCCCAGCAGGGCCACCTCCATCCACACTTCATTGCCAGCAACTGCCCCAGTAGGGCTCAGGAAAGCTGTGCCTGGCTGCAAACACAGGGAGCCACCTCCAGCCCTGCCCCTGCGCTGGAGAGAACCCACTGGCAGCTCCCAGAGGTGAGAGCAAACACACCCTGAGCACCACTGACCTGCCCCCTGCACACGCTCTCCTTCACCCCAGAGAGGCTCGTGGGCTCCTCCTCTCGTGTGCCAAAGCCTGGACCTGGGCTCTGCAGCAGAACTTTTCTCTGTGCCCGGTGTGAGAAATGCTGAGGAACGCTCCGGTGCCGCGTGAAGGAGCGGGGAAATCGCAGCCCAGCACCTCAGACATGCTTGTGGCAGGAGAAAGGCAGTGAGTAAGAGCCCAGAGTGAGTCACAGACACCTTTGCAACACCCAGCTCAAAAAACAGCTCAGTCCTCACAGGGGAACAGGCTCCTCACCTCACACCAACCCCACCATCCCTGCCCCCATGTCTTAGCACACAACAGGCAGGGAATTTAAAATAAAATACACCCAAGATATTGCCATAACTTTCAAACCACAGAACACACTCTTCGGGTGGTTTTTTCCTGCTGTGCCATGGACCACACAGGAACCTGAATCTCCTCTCCCAGGGCAGTGCTTATGGAAGCATTTTCTGTGGGAAAGGCCTTGCTTCATCCACCACAACGGAGCAGAAACTTTGCAACCTTTTCTGCTGTCCCCTCTTTGCCACCCACGCTGAGCACGATGACAGGGCAGAGGACAGTTCTAAAGAACATAATCTGACTTTCAGGAGCCCTGTTAAGCATCTTGAGAACACCAAGGAAACAAGTGCTGAGGTCAAGGGTTTGGAAAATGTTTTGCTTTTTATGAGGTTGTTGAGCACCTCCATGTGACAGAACCCCAGTGATGGCACAGCCCTCTCCACACAGCAGGGACAACAATGGGTTTTAAGAGCCCCAAGTCCTCAGAGAAACCCATCTGCCTCAAGATTTTGCCCCATTTTCAACAGATGCCAAACAATTCCCAGCATCAGGGCTCAGGGCAAGGTTGAACCCATCCCCTCTGAAGGTGTAACCAAAAAGGCAATTTATAATAATTAATTTATAATAATTTTCTAACTAATGATTTTCTTAAAAAGTACTGATTAAAGTGAGTAAGAAAAGGCCCAGCACACCAAAGCTCAGCTTGGGAAGTATTCTAAGATTATTAGTGAAATTGTCCTTGCATGGGTGCCAGATCCTTGGGGAATTACCATCCAAGATTTCTTAGTTATGAGGCTTCATTCATCTCTATGGGTCATAAAGGTGAACAGACAAATTAAATATTTCTGTTAATTAACACCAAACTGGTAAACATTTACCCCTTGGTGGGAAGTGGGAACTTGCTGACCACTGGTTTTAGATTTTCCCTTGTCTTGCTTGAGGCAAAAAGTTTGTCAAAATGCAAAAAAAAAATTTTAAAAGTTTTTAAAAAGTATGAAAAATAATTACCAACAAAAAAACCTATCTTTTCCTGCTGAGCTGTGAAGTCACTGGAGGTCACGGAAAGCCCTTGGGGCATCACAGTTCCCTGACAGGGACTTTCCACTCAGCTGAGACCCACTGGGGTTCCCCCACTTGCCTTCAAGTGCCCTGGAACTTTTCCCTTCCAGGGCTTTTCTGCTGCTCAGGATCTGCTCCATGCCCAGGAGCAGAAGGTTCTCCAGCAGCCAAGGTGACATCAGCAGCTCTGGCACGGCTGGGACAAGGCACAGAGCTGCCTTTCCAGCAAGGAAAATCCCTTTTCTTGTATTGAGGTCCACCTGAGTCCCAGCTTCAACATCAAAGGATTTCTCTGATCCCCTTCTGCAGCGGTGGAGCCCAGGACAGCCCCCAGGAGGTGAGAACAGAGGGAAGAGCTCAAAGATCCCAAATGAAGGAATGAAGAGGATCAGACGCCCCGTGCAGGACACCTCTCACCTGCCCCCAGCAGAGCAAATCCCCAGGGCCGGGGCGGCTGCACCACGGTGCCCTGGGGAGGCACCACCCCAGGCAGCACCTGCTCCAAAATCCGCTGCGCCAGCACAGCAAGCCCAGGCAGACATGGAACGACCTGGGATCTCCCCTCCCGCGGCAAATCCCAGCAACATCTCTTTGGGATGCCCGAGGGCAGGAAAGGACCTGATAAAGACCTTTCCAGAGGGAATCCTGCAGCAGGGAAGCGGACACTGCTCCACCGGCACTGGGGAAACGCCCCCGGTACCCTCGGGGAAGGACAACGCCCTTTCCTGCCCCGATTGTTCGAGGCTGAGCATCCTGGGCAGGAAACAGGAGAGGAAAAATAAAGCCCTTGGTGCTCGGGAGCAGCTCTGAATGCACTGCCCAGGTTGGGGGAAGTGGCAGTGGGTGGAGGGACACAGATGCCTCACCTGGGTTGGTGCCTGGACGTGGCTTAGCACTGGATTGATGCTGCTGGAGGGCTTTGGGCACTGGGGGGACCAGAACAAGAAGCCTGATGAATCTGAAGGAAACAGGAGCTTGGGCTGATGCTGCATCACAAGGAAAATCACTTAATTTGGTTTAAAGCAAAGGGATCCCACCCAGAGCTTTTTTCAAGGTAAGATCTCACACAAGCTCCCCGCAAAGGTCATCAACTCCTTTGAGCTCCACCTCAGCTTTCTGCCCCCTCCAGTTCATCCTCCAAAGGGCAGGACAGGAGCTTTGGGAGACACATCCTCACTGAAGAGGAAGAGCTGGATATGGGGCTGTGCCCTGGAGACAGGACGCATGCCTGGTACCTGTTCCTCCAGTGAAACTGTCTTTCTTAGATTACAGAAGAAAATCTTGGGTTTCAGCTGTTTGCTTGCAAGATTTTACTGCCTACCCTCTACCTCATACAGGAGCCAAAGATAGAAACGCAGAGTGAGGGAGGGAGCAGTTGGAGGAAGCCTTTGTAGAACACGGGGCAGTGTGGGGAGAAAGCTGCAATTTTCAAGAAAAACTTCAACCTCGGTGTGTTTATCAGCCAAGCGAGAGCTCTGCACGGAGCAGGAGATGAGGGTGATAAGATGTTCACTCAAACCACATGAAGGCAGGGTATCAGGAGATCCAGGAGGCAGCTGGTTTGACAAACATCCTCTCAGGGTGCCTGCAGAGGCTGCTGTGCCATCCAAACCCCCAGCACCGCACGGCTCCTTGCAGGGCCGGGTTCGTGTCCCACTGAGCGGGGGCAGAGGCTGCTGTGACACTGAGGATAAGGACACACCAAGCCACCGCAGGGACCACGAGGCACATTCACTCCTTGGGCTGCAAACCCTCACTCCAGGGAGTCTGCACTCCCTGAGCCAACAGGGGAAGAGGCAGCAGAGAAAAGAACTGCTCCCAAAGAGCGGTTTAAGCAGTAAGTTCATCTTAAAGCAGAAGATAAAACTCCTGGCACAAGAGGAAATCTACTTCTGGAATAAAAAGAGCACCTGTACCTGCAGGATAACGGTGCTGAGGGGCAGGAATGACACAGGACATCCCATTCCTCACAAGAGGAAGCTAAATCCTGAGTTATTGAAGGAAATGCTTTTTTGGGAAGAGGAGAGGTACCAGCCTGGCAGCTCCCTTTAGAGAAAGGACAGGACCAAGCCCTACCCAGGCAGCCTTTCTGAACTGACACACCTCATTTACACCAAAAATGTGAGAACTGGAGAGCTCTCAAGAGAGCCACAACTGCAGAGCTCCCTCAGAGCCAGAGATCACTCCCTGCTCCCACTGTCTCTGAGAAATGGGCTGAAGGAGAGGCTCCTACCACGGGGCAGGGAAAGCACCTAACGTGCAAAGCAGTTTCAGAGTCTTCTGAGTGTCAAACAGCATTTACAGAACATGACACAGCAGGGGCAAAGCAGTACCCAAGTTTTACACCCAGGACTGGCTGCCTGCTCCCCCTGTGCCAGCTGGGCACCCACAGTGGGCACCAGGGTCCTTGGCAGCAGTGCAGGAAGGGGGGATAAGCCCAGCCCGAGGAATTTAAAGGTGATCTGTGATTCATCCAAATTGCCACCAGCTACGGTCACACCGTGCTGTGAGCCACACACCCGGGGCTGCTCAGCTGCTGTGAGGGACACTCCTGATGGGCCCTGCCTGTCCCTCTCCACCAAAGGCAACATCCCCAACATCACCCAGCTCATGGCTCTGCTGAGTGGGTGAGCCCAGCATGGGCCTAAGCCCTGAGATGCTGCTTTGCACAGAGCAGCCCAAATTAATTGACAATTCCCATTCCTGTAAGCAGATGGCTCTGTGGGAAGGCACAACGGTGTCCATGGTCAGTCCATGGCCAGGGCAGAGAGAGATTCTTGTCACACAGGGGGAGAGTGAAGCCTGACCTATGAACTGCACATGTGTGGTCAGTTCTGCTGCTGCTCTGTCTGGCAGGCTGAGCATGGCCACACAGCACCAGGATATGTCAGAAAGAAAGATCTGCAGTCAGAGGGGGAAGGTCTCCAGCTCAGGAAAGAGGTTAAAAACACTCTGTGACCAAAGGATGTATCATCACCCAAGAAAGGGAAAAATAACATCTCAGAAAGGCAGAAGTAAGGAAAGTGCTTTGCCATCTGCCTGAGATGAGCAGCCTCTGGTCATCAGTTGTGTCTAACCAGCAAACCCACAGCTAAGGCATCAAACCTCAGCTAAAATCTGGAGACGCGGAGAGCTGCGTGCCCCGGGAGCCAGGCAGGGGCGAAATCCCAAATCCAGACACGGCCTCACCCCACACCAGGCAGGATTGATTTTTCTTGCTCAGCGTCTCTCCAATGCTTCCCTCTCAGGGAAGGGCAAACCCAGTGAGCTCTGGAGGCAGCAAGACCCAGGGAGAGTGAGAAAGGGCTAGGGGACAGCACAACTGCAGTCATGTGACACCGACAGCACTTAGCATCGTGTAACC
>VXBQ01011410.1:196672-209067 GCA_013400175.1 Phainopepla nitens | reverse complement strand
ACCCTGCTGGGCAGTGTCTGAGCTCCTCCGGTGCAGAGTGCTTTGTTTGTTGGCATAAACATCCAAAACTGAAATCAGTGACTTGCCCATGGTGTTCTGGGGGTGAGGAGCTCTTCCAGCTGGCGGGGTATCCTAAAGCTCCGTGTTTCAAAGAGTTCCTTGGGTTTTTTCCCTCCCCCAGCTCGAACTGTAACTCAGCAGCACCAGGAGCAGCCCCCAGGCTCCCCAGGGCATCTCAGTGCCAGACAAGGCCCCAGCACTCATCACCTTCCCAGACTGCTCAGCCCCTAAACCAAGACAACTCCAGCTGGTGTTGTCCAGTGCTCCCAGAGGGAACCACAAGTCCACAATCAAAGCCCAGAGTTCGGTGAGATCTTTCTGTGCCTCAGTTTCCCCTCCAACAGGAGTGGCAGAGGCTCCTGCTCAGCACAGTCCCTCACCTGCAAAGCAGTGGCAGGTGAAGGTGAACCAGAATTTTCTTTCATCCTCTCAGTTTTATCTCCTACTGTAACTTTTCCAATCCCATTTATAAACCTACTGTAACTTTTCTTTCATCCTCTCAGTTTTATCTCCTACTGTAACTTTTCCAATCCCATTTATAAACCTGGCAGGCAAAGCTGGCACAGCAGGCCATGGCAGAAAAACATTTTTGTGATACATAAAAACATCCTAATACTTCACCGAGGTTATTTCTAACCCACAAGAACCACTTGCCTTAACCAAGATATCCTGCCACGGGCACCCAGCACAGTACCCAGCCACCCATCCTCAAACTCTCTGAGCAGCAAAACAATGACATATGGCCAGAACTACCCATGCAGCAGCAAGTTGCAGAAATAAAGCTGCACATGAGAAAACCACGTTTTCCCAGCAGCAGCGCAAGCAGGGGAGCTGTGGATTTGACCACTGGGACCAGAACTGCCTTGGAACTGGGTTTTTATTTTTAAACCCCAAATTTCTAAGAAACAAAATACAGAACTTCCTTGTCCAGACTCTTGCTGCTGCAGCAAGCACTCAGCTCGGTCAATCTAATTAATGAGCCAGGAAAAGTGTCACTCGTTTGCTAACTACTGCACCCAGGGCTGCCAAACAGACAGATAAAGGATTTAGCTGGGGCCTATTCCAGCCAAAGGAGCTGGGAACCTGGCAGGGAGACCAGGAGATTAGAGGGGGCTGAAAAGAAAAGAAGAGGAGGGGGAAAGAAAAAAAAAAATCCCACTAGATTAGCACTTTGCAAATGCAAGCATGTAAATCAGCTTAGGTTTGATATAATGCCACCCTTGTGAGCATCTGGGCACAGCAGCGCGCAGGGCCCGGCTGAGCCCGGCTTTATTTGGGCTCGGGAGTCCCACGCCAGCAGCTCCCTCACAAAAACAGCAGTTTTGTTTTTACCAGCTCTGGAAGTTCGCACAGGAAGCCAATTAATGGAGACCTGGGAACAGAGGAAGATTCATAATTGCAATAAAGGCTTCAAAGTGGTGATCCCAAGTGCAGCCATTACAGATCGAGGGTACAGATTGGGGAGAGAAAAAACCCAACAAACCCTTTGAAACACAGAGCTTTAGGATACCCCCCAAGCTGGAAGAGCTCCTCACCCCCAGAACAAGGCATCACCTGGCAGAGAAGGGCTCAGTTCTGAGGGGTCCATGCAGGACCAAGAGATTTGCGGTTAAATCTGCATCAAAGGGATCCAGCATTTGTCCCTTACTGCTACTGACCATGATCCTTCATCCCATCCCATATGAAGATGTCCTCATGGCTCTGGCCCCAACCATGGATCTGCTGCTCCACTGTGCCATTGGCAGGAGAAAGGTTTGAGAAAAGCTGAGAGAAAAGGAAACTCACCCAAGGTGTCAGGGCCACCCCCTGGAGATGTGGGGAGAGCACAGAGGGGCTGCAGCAGCTCTTGTGCCACTCAGGACGGCTCCACTCTGCCCGTCCCCACTGGCAACTCTCACAGACACTTCCCTGTGGTGGCACCTCCTCTCCTCACTCTCAGCTTTCCCTCCAGCCCCTCCCAGCATCTCCTCTTTGAACAGCTGGAGAAGACCTCACTCCAGCAGGCAGCAGAGCTGCGGGGCTCCGGCTGCTCCCCTCACTGGGATGCTCCTTCTTCCTTTCCCCAGGCTCCCAAAGCCCCGGCAGCTGCAGCAGGAGCCTGAGCCCAGCCCAGGCTGCAGGGGAAGTGCTGCTGTGGGACCCCGGAGCCCACAGGGACAAGGTGACCTCCCTCAGTCATCTCCATCCACAGCATGTCCCGAAGTGCTGCTGCTCTCCCCCATGGCTCCAGCTCCTCCTCTCCCCCCTCAGCTGCTCTGGGGAGTTGTTCCCAGGCTCAGAATCTGTGGTGTGACCTTGGAAAGTCCTTTGTGTCTCTGGAAATGCACTGGCTCTGGGTATTTTTGCATAAGCTACTTTGCCTGGGGTGTTTTGCCCTAGTGCTGTGCACGTAGGGCTCGGTAATCAAATGAGGTCAAAGAAAATTCCAGCCAAAAGCCCGGCAGCCTCAGTGGGAACAGCCAAGAGCATCCCCACGAGCACAGCTCGGGCCTGGCTGAGGGCTCTCCCTCCGGAGCAGCACAAGAGAATCATCACAAAGTGGGAATAATCCTGTGGAAATCAGCAGCATTCCACGAGATCCAAAACAACTCATGGGTGAGCAAGGACATGGGATGGTGGTTCCCAAGGGTGGAACAGGAGAAGGTAACTCCCCGCAGCGAGGCCTGCAGAGCCGGCAGGACCCCATCCTCTGGCTCTCCCGAGGAGGAAGCCCCAGGCCAGGAGCCAAATCCATCCCCACACAGATCCCCCTCCGCAGCCCGCGGCTGGACACGGTTTCCAAGAGCAACCCACACTTCCGCAAATTCAGAGATCTTCTTACCCCACCTTCCGTGTGCTGTGCCAAAAAGAGAAGTGCTCAGAGCCAGGGGGAAGTTGTGGCACCCTTTCCAATTCTGGAGGAGGACTTCAGGCTCCTGCCACATCCGAGGGGCAGCTCCGGCCACACTGTGCAACGTGGCTGGGACTGCAGAGGGTCCTGCTTTGGGGCAAGCAGTTCCAGGAACCTCAACACTTGTGAGCCAGAAAATACAGACACAAAGCCCACACACAAATGATCTGGTCAGAAATAACCGTGCTGGCCCTGGCACTCGCCAGGCTGACAGATACCCCAGCAGGGCACCTGGGCACAGAGGGCTGGGCAAGGAGACACGGGAAAGCAGCTCCAGGGCCAAGCGAGGATTTTGAGCTCCCCTAAACAATGGCACACATGGGTAAGCTGGGCTCAGGCAATCCTGGGGCCTTATTTGAGGGGTCATTTCCCCTTCAGGCAGCACTGTCTGCTGCTGGGGAGGAGCAGAGCCAGAGCCAAGAGCTCTACTCCTCCCTGTGTGTTTATGGAGCTGGATCTTCCACCTGGATGCTGAAAGAACAGCTCCATCCTGACCAGCTGCTGCCAAAAACTGAAGGAAAGGCTCTTTCCACCATCCATCACCAGTTTGCTCCATTTGCTCAGCATGAGGGCTCTGTTTTCCAGTCTGGATGAGACTCAATCATCACTCCTTTCCTTGTAGCCATCAAAGCCTGGATTTCTGCCACCATGGGGGAAATTTCATCTCCATTTAGAAGGAAAGATCTCCTGCATCCCTTCCCCAAGGAGTTTAAGCTCCCTTACCAGAAGCTTTCTCCAGCACACCTAAAAGTGGCTCAGCCCTTAACACATTCACTATTTACAAGTTCCTTCCGTAGCTCATCACCAGAGAGGCACCTTGAGGTATTTTCAGGGGGAATAACTATGAGAACTGGCATTACAGTGCATTAATTAGCATGGGGAGCATCCCAACAGTCACAAGGTCAGAACACAACATCCAGAATTCACACCTTGTTGGAAGTTACTGAGGGAACAACACAAGGTCTGCCACCTCTAAGGGCTTGCATCCTTCCTGAAAAACGAGGGAAATTGACTTTCTCAGATGGACCAAGTCCTCAGGGACAGCAAAACTCACTGTGGGTTCTACAGGCAGGTGGAGAAGGAAACTCAAGGCCCTTGTTCAGCCTTGAGGGTTTGGGGTGGGGGGGAAGATATCAGGGATGATGAAAATTTGCTCTTCTGGGATAAACCACAAAGAAAATTTGGCTGCATTTGGTCTCAGTGGCTATTGATTCTCCTGAACAGACAATGCAGCTTCAGCCTTTCAGATGGGGTAACTTGAATCTGAGGGATAGAGCTGCCTGTGTGAAAGGCTTGCTAAGATCAGAGAGAGTTTTAAGTTGATTGGTCACACAGATGGGCAGATTCACCTTCCTGAGCCATTCAGGTCTTCCCTGAGGTAGTTCAACTCCTCTACTCTCCCACTGGGTACAAATTACTGGCAAGGAAGTGTCAGGCAGGTCAGGCTGGGACAGGGCTTCCCATACCTCCCACTGCACTGATGGCCACAACAAGCTGCAGCCCAGAGCAATGGCCCCAGAGAAGGCATCGCTCAGGTTCCATCACTGCTGAGTAGGACAACCCCACCAGAGGAGAGGATTCAGCAGGAAAACACAGTTCCTCTCCAAAAACTCCCCAAAGCACAGCTGCTCAGAGAGGGAGAAACCACTGGGGGATTAAAGTCCACACTCATCACCAGCTAAAGAAGGAAACTGCCATTGCTGGCCTAAAAATACTGATCTTGACAAGGATTCAGTTGAATTAAGTTGTCCAGAGCTGGCCGAGGATGGCCAGGTGCACTGTGCTCCCTAAGGAGTTTATTCATAGCATGGTTTGGGTTGGAAGGGACCCTGTCTAGCCCTGAAATCTTTGTGAACTTCTGCCCAGCCAACAACAAGGCATAGCAGCCAGCACTCCTGGTGTCTTCTTCCTTACAACAACATCAGTAGGGCCAGAAACTTCAGGATTATCATCCTGAGCCCAAAAAACAATGGAAAACAAGCAAGAAGGAAAAGCAGTAAATCATGCAGTGACTTTGGAGCATCCCGTCAGCTCTGTGCTGACTCAGGGTCTATCCAGGGACAGGAGTCATTGCCTCCAACCTTACCTATGCAAAACTGAGGTGATTAAACAAATTAACATCTCCAGACACAAAGCACCTGCTGTGGAGGGCAGCTTACCCCACCCAGCTGGAACCCCTCCTCAGGGCAGTCTAAGTGGAACTTTTAGGCCTTTTAGGCCATCCCTTTGCAAGACAACTCCCATCCTTGTTCTCCTGAGCTGCTTCCCACATGCAAAACAGGAATAATCCCACTTCCTTCCTTTGCCAGCAGTTGCACAACCAAATGTTTCCAAGCCCGTAAGAAGCTCAGATAACGCAATAATGGAAACATGGAAATTGCAGCCAGGCTTAGTTTGGGTTTTACCTCTTTCACCCCCAAATCCAGTTCATATCAGACAAAAGTGGAACCCAACATTTGTACAGGTGATTTTGTCTGCTGAAGACCCTCAAGATTCCTCACTAGAATTCCACCTCTGGGAAGCTAAGTGTACAATCTGAGTGCCAGAGGCTGGAATGAGCAGCTCTCCATAAACCACCAGGCCAAGAAAGTCCAACAATCACCACTCTAAAACCTCTGCTCCAAGTTATTCCCACCTTTGAAGCTGGAGTGTGCACTCTAAACCTTCCTAAGGTCAATTTTTGGCGAGTATTTCACTGATGAACTACCTTAGAGCACTGAGAATGCAGAAAACACAACTGAGAGAAAATAAAGGCATCATTATTTAATTATTTGGAGCACCTGAGGAGTGGCAACAAACAGCCAGGGACACCAACAGCCTCTGGAATGTGTGGGCCAGGGCAGCACAGGTCTCATTTCCACACCCAAGTTGGACTGGCTCTTCAGCTCCCATCAACTCGGCAGGACCAGGCACAAAACCTCACCTGAGCTTATTCAAGACATCAGCTGCCCTGTGCCTCTAACCAAGCACCTCCCAGCCCTCCTGGAGGGAGATTCACCTCTCACCCACCCTGCCAAGGCTCCTTCAGGAGCAGCTCCACAAAACTCAACAGTTGTGTTCAAGCAGGATTCGGAGGCAGAGGGACAGGTAAGGCTCCAGCACCCAAGTGCCCATGGAGGATCTTGGCTGCTGTCACTGCCTCTCCTCTCTTGAGTCAACTCCTTTTTCAGTCACTTTTTTACTAAGAAAAGTTAGGCAGGTGGAGCTGCCCCTAAAACAGACAAAACCCAACCACAACAAAATTTGAGTGATTTCAGGGTGAAACCATTTTCTCTTGTCATCCTGGTGATGAACTTCTCATCACAAGATTTCTGACCAGACTCCAGCTCCAGGGCCTTGGGCACTGCCAGGGATCCAGGGGCAGCCACAGCTGCTCTGGGCACTCTGTGCCAAACCCTCCCCACCCTCACGGGGAGGAATTCCTGCCCAACATCCCATCTAACCCTCCCCTCTGGCAGTGGGAAGCCAGCCCCTCTGTCCTGGCACTCCATCCCTTGTAAAGAGTCTCTCCTCATCTTTCCTGCGGCTCCTTCAGGCACTGGGAGGCCTCAGTGAGGTCATCTCAAAGCTTCTCCTCTCCAAGCTGGACAATCCCAATTCCATCAGCCTTTCCTTGTGGGAGAGGTGCTCCATCCCTCGGATCACCCTGGTGCCTCCTCTGGAATCAGACACTGAACAGGAGCTGAGCACTGGCTTTGCTTTGACTGACCTGAGCTCAAAGCAGGCATTTGAAGCTTTGCTGCTTCCATCTCCAGGCCTGAATTTCAGCCCAGCTGTGCTCTTCCCTGAGGAACAGCAGCAGCCTGGAACGTGTCACAGACTCACACAAGTAAAGACGCCTGAGGACTATTCTGGGATGTTCTGTACGTGAGAGATTTCTTTGTTACAAGGTTAGAAGTGTGAACAGGGAGACCACAACCAACACCAGACCCTGGCACAAAGTGTAGGGGAAACTGAAACCACACCAACATTATTGTCCAGCACAAAACTGCCCCCAAACCTCTCCAGCATCCATTCTGCAAACTGAGACTTCCTCTGCCTTATCTGTAAAATGTTCTTTTCTACATTCACTGTTGTCAGGCCAGGATCAAATATGTTCTTGCCAAACAGATGACAGGGGAATTCCACTTGCTCTCCCTTAAAGCTGTGATGAGTTTGATGCTGAGAAATACCAATCTCTGAATTAGTCCCACCACTGAACTGAGAGGAACAGAGGGACCTTCTTTCCTCCAGAATGCTATTTCCCTATGTGCAGCCCCAGAGACTCACTGCAGGCTTCAAGCAGAGATGCTCTCCCCACTGACACCACACTGCCTTCATTTCCAGCTCCACAGCCTAGTATTTCTAGCTCCTATAACAAAACATGCTTGAATTGTTCAATTCTCCACCTTTGGGAAGGTAAAGGCACAGGGAGGGAAGTGTCTCCCTGGTGCTGTTATTACTTTTTTTGAAATGGTTTTTGAAGGAAACTTCAAAAGTCCCATTCCTAGAGATGCTGAAGGACAAGGTCCAAATTGAAAGGTGGGGAGAAAATGTGCCATGGGCTGCAGGAGGTGGGAAATGGGATTAACTTCCCACAGAAAGGCTGCTGTGAAGAGACTGATTTGTGCCCACATCCTTGAAGGCAGAACAAGCAGCAGCAGACTCAGAGTGACAGGTGGGCCATGGTCCTTGTCCCCATGGACCCCCAGGGGCCATTCCAGCCTGCATTCCACTGCCTCAGGCAGAGCAGCAGACACAGAGCTCTGGGAATTTCTTGGGTGAAGAACACCCTGATACTCACAGTGACTTTCTGAAAACAACAAATAGCTGGGTGGGGATCCAGCTTTACTCTGTGCTTCTTCTTCTCTCCCCTCCTTTGCTCTCTCTCAGACCCACCAGGCCAAGACTGGCAGGTTTTTCAGCAGCCTGGGCTTTGCTGTCTGCCCAGGAGCACAGAGACAAACCCATCTACTCTTGCTGTCATCAGCAACAGCAACTCTGCAATCAGCAACATCTCAAAACCTGCCTGGAATCCCCCACACTCAGCCTGGGATGGGGGTGGAAAGGCCACCCAGGACATCACCAACCCCACCCCACCCCTGGCCACTCACTGGGCTCTGTGAGTTTGGCAAAACTCAGCCAGGGTAAGAGCAGCTTCTATTTTCCTCCTCAAAAACCCCAAGGCCAACAGAAATGACACAGATCTGATGTGAGTAAGAGCAGCCCAGTTTTATAGCTTGGTTTTCAGAGAGGAAATGCTCTTGTTCCTGGCAGCAATTCTGAAAACCCCTGGCCACATGATGCAAGAGTTAATTTTAGCCTCTACCAGTCATTGTCACCACAGTGAAGGTTGAAGTTCCACCCAACATCACAGGCCATTCCTGGCTCCAGGTGAAATCCCAAGGGGATTTAGGCTAGGGACAGCCATGGTGTGGTCACAGCCTGGCAGAAGCTGGGTGTCACCAGGAGGGTGTGATGGAAACCCCAGGGCTCCTCTCTAGCAAAGGTGGAAGTTCAGCACAGGAGTTCCTGTGTGCCACAGGAGAGACGGGGGAGGGCAATAAGAACTTCAGCAAGTGCGTAATTTAGAGGGAAAAAAAGGTGTTTCCCAAAGTGCAGCAGGAGCCCAAGCTGTTCCTGCTGAGAAGGAGCTGAAGGACACAGAGTGGCCAGTGATTCCTCCCTGCCCTCCCCAGGGACAGGACACATGGGGACATCCCTGCTGGGAGGGGGTCTTTGGCCACTCACCTGGGGTAACGGTGGTAAAACCCCAGGTGTTTTCATGCTCAGCAGGCTCCAAAAGCCTGTGGGACACCTGGGACTGCGGCCCATGCCCGCACGGAGCAGGTGCTGAGCTCCTGCCATGAACTCCTGGCAGCTGAAGATGCTCCAAGGAAGTGTTGGGATCAGGAGGGCACCCAGCAGGTCCCATGCCAGGCACGGCCCCGTGTCCCACATTTCCTACAGCAGCTGCCCTGTCCAAGGGCCTTCTCTGGCCATGGTCCCTGGGGAAAATCCCTTTTCACTGTGCAAGGTCATGGGGAGGTGGCACTGTCACATTCAGAGCAGCATCGAGCACAAGGGAAACAGCAATTCTGCAATACCAGGAAAGCTTCCAAGACACCAAGAATCGCCCGTTCTGTGTCCCACTGACCCAGTGCTTTCCTGTGCCTCTCCAAACCCTTCTGGCCCCCGGCAAATGTCCTATGGCTCCTTACTCTGCTACCCTGGCTCTCAGGGAGGGGTGCTGGGTTGGGTCTGTTGGGTTTTTTCTATTGGAAAAAACATCTCCCAGGCCTGAATGGGGTCAGGGACCATCCCAGCAAGGTGGCACAAGGGTCCCTCCAAGAGGGGGCCCCAATCCCTGCCCCACTTCTGTCCCCTTGCAGCTCCCTCATGATGCAGGAGGGGAGAGCTGATCCTAATTCCTTCTGGCTATTTGGAAAAACAAGTTTACACGTGAGATTTCAATTGGCTCTGTCTCTGCTTAACTCCTCCAGCTGTGAAACAAAGTAAGTGAGAGACAAAGCCCTACAAACAAGCAGCGTGACCATTTCTGAGGGCTTTTTGTGAGCTCTAATGCCAAACCCACTAAACAGATTAACTTCCAGCATAAACAAGCAAGTAAATCTTTCCCTCAAGGCCCTGTGTATCCAAAGGAAGCTTTAGAAGTTGCTTCCTGCCATTGTGGAGGCCCTGCTGGGAACCCAGGAGCCTATTCAGTCCCTGGCTTGGTTGCCCAAACCCTTCAGTTTACTCCCAGCACCACTGGCTGCAGCATCACAAAGGACAAATGATGGCAGGGATGTTTTTGGCCGGTTCCCATCGCCCTCAGGCCAAGGGCAAGCAGGGCTGGAATTCACAAATCTGACAGGAGGGTGTGAGCCCCACATCGATGGTGCAACCACAGTATCCCCATCACAGTGAGGGGAAGAAAGGAAGTCTCCAAATGGGGAGACAGCCCAAGGAGAGGAGGGCACCTATCCAGCAGTGGCCAAGCCCAGCATCCCCTTCATCCCCTGAGCACCCTCAAACAGCCACAGCAGCATCCACACTTCCTTGTGAGGGAGAACAACGAGCCCAGAGCCTGAAACCTTTCCAAACCCCGTGTTCACCTCTGGGAAGCAGCAGGCTCAGTGCTGGAGGCCATTCCCATGTCCTAGATGTGCCAGACCTGCAGAGGTGAAGGGGGACAGGCAGCACAAAGAGAAGGTACTGGCACTGAGGAGGCTGGGGCAGGGCCCTGAGCTGGACCATCCTTTGTACAGCCAGAGCTACAGCCCTGGCAGCCCAAAAATCCATGGAGAACACAAGGCAAGAAGTGCCCCCTTCTCCACATGGAGAACCCATCCATGATGTTCCATCCCCTCTCCCAAGCTCAGGGACTGGATCTGAAGGTGACACCACAACCACAGGTGACACCTCTCAAGAGCCTCCAGCCAGGCTGGCACAGCCATGACCTCAGAGCAAGCTCCCAAATCCCGCCAGGAACCCATCACAAGAGCAGGGAGTTCAGCACATGAACTCCCAGCCCCCAGGTCCTCCCAGGATGGGCTGGAGCAACCTGGCACAGGGGCTCTTCTCCCAAAATGGGCACTCCTTCATCCCAGCCCCGCTCCTGGGAGCTGAGCTGACTGTGACTGCAAACACCCAGCTTCCAAAGGCTGCTCCCTTCATCCTAAAGCATCATCCTCCCGGTGATGCCCTGGTTGGAGCCCACCTGGAGCAGAACACTCAATATCCTCCATCACTTCCAAACCCAGCACCAGGATCTGGCAGCTCAGATAAGGGAAAAAAAAAAAAAAAAAAAAGGGTTTCCAGGCTCTGGGCCATAAAAGTGGGTTTGCAACCATTCCTGCACACCCTGGAGTTCCCTAAGGGAATAGCATCCCTGGCATCGAGACCAGATCAGCCTGGGGACAATTCCCAGTTCTTGAGCCCTCAGGGAACATTACCCTTGTTGGCTTTGATTGCAACCCAGCTGATTGATCCACGGAGGCCTCAGGCAGGATCCCCACAGCTGGATGAGGAGCAGAAGGGATCTCTCCTAGACTGGAATTCCTTCATTCCCACTGCAAAGCCTCCACACCTGAGAGATGCTGTGACTCCCCCAGGCAGCTGCACACTCCGTGTGTATCCATGTACAAGCTTTATCAACACAATCACCGAGAATGAAGAAACATTAGCGGAGTTTCACATATACAGACTGCCAGAAACAATGAGAAAAGGGAAATGCCACCTGAAAGGATGGGAGCCTGTTTGCCGAGAAACCTCTGGGCTGAGGGTTTAAATAGACACAGAGCGCGGGGGGAAGCAGCTGAAAGGGGAAGCGTTTCATCCTAATTTGAGACAACAAAGAACGGGCCTTTGTGGAAGGGATGAAAAACACTTCTGCGGGCTCAGGGCAACGGCGCCTTTCCCAAAGCGTGCACACAGCAGCCGCGCCCCGTCCACGCAGCCCCGCGCTGGAACCGGCAAACCGGGAGCGAAAACACCCCGGAGCGGCCACACAAACCCTCCACACAGGACACAATCACGGCAAATCCCCTCCCTCGGCAGCTGCTTACGGCAGTCACAAGGTCAGCGAGAGGCTGAGCCCTTCCTGCTCAGACACAGCAGCGTCGGCACCCGCGAGCGGCGTGACCGGGCACCGTGCCCCGGGTCCTCCATCCCCTGGGCTGCTCATGCCAGCTCTGCTCACTTCTGCCTCAGCCCACCCCAAAATAAGCACCAGCAGCATTTTGGGAGCACCTAAGCTGCTCTCAGCCCAAGCACTGTGGGGATTTTGAGCAGTGAAACAGAGCATTTGAGGGGAACGCCGAGGCCCAGCCCCATCTCTCTTACAAATACAAACAGAGCCCCTGCGGCACCCAGAGTCATTGACAATTGTCACTGATAATTGTCACTGATAATTGTCACAGCGCCATGGCACCGCCCCAAGCAGCCAGGGAGCTTTCCTATTCCCCTTTTAACTCAGCCGGCGGCTCACGCTCACATCTGCTGGCTGAAAACACGCGCGGGCCTTTTCGCTGGCCGGCACAGGGGGGAGGCAGCCCCGGAGCCGAGCCCGGGCACCCCGAGGCTTCCAGCCCCGTTCCGGGAAGGAGCAGCCCAGGTGGGAGCGCTGAGCCACAGCTGCCCCGGCAGGTCCGGCCTCCAGGCTCGGCTTTACCAAGCCAGAGACTGAATCTGGGTGAGCTCTCAGCAGCTGCAGGTTAAACGCAGCTGAGGTGAAACCAGCCCGGCCTCGGGCTCCAAACCCGCGCACCACGCTCCCGAAGCATGGCTCTGCTCCGGCTCCACAGCCCCAGCTCCCGTCCAGCCGCACATCTGTCATCCCGGCCGAGCATTCCCGCTGCGCCAGCCGCCACGGAGCCCATCAGCCGCAAGCTGAAGTTGCCTTTTTTTTTTTTTTTTTTTTTTTTTGTGTTGGGGGTTTTTTTTTTGTTTGTTTGTTTTTGGG
>VXBQ01011410.1:179023-192361 GCA_013400175.1 Phainopepla nitens | reverse complement strand
TCCATCCATCCATCCATCCATCCATCCATCCATCCATCCATCCATCCATCCATCCATCCCTCCCTTCACTCACCCACCTCTCCATTTCTCCCTGCCTCTCTCCATTCCTCCATTCTGTGCATGATGTTTTCCTTCCTTCCCTCCCTGCACTACCCTGTACCTCACCTTTGCTGGGCAAACCCTCAGCCCCTGCGTGACAGTGCCAAGCCCAGGCTGGTGACACCGAGCTGGGCACACCAGGCTGGGGACATGCTGCCGGTGTCTGCTCTGGTGGCACCTGGCAATGGCCTTTTCCTGTTGCCCTCACTGCTGCTCCTGAGCAAAGCAAAGGCCCATCCCACCCTGATTTGTGGCCCCCACGCCTGTCCCCTGCCCCACCTGTGCACGGGGCTTGTGGCCGGATCCCGCCCGGCCAGTGCTCAGGGCAGGAATCCGGGTGAGATCCTCTGCGGATTTCGGTTTGTCGGAGAGAGTGACCGCTGCCACTGCTGCTCCGAGACTTGAAACCTGCTCAGAGGCCAAAATAGCTGTGGGTTCCGCAGTGAAATTCCAGTGAATTTCAAAAAAAGTAAACCCAGTCAGAGCTGAAATCCCCTTTCATTGGTGACCCATGGAGACAAACATCCGCTGTGCAAAGCACGTGGGACGAGAGCCCCGGGTGCCTGCATCACCTGCGCCAGGTGAAACCCCTGTGGAGGGACGTGGGCTCAGCCTTCGCCAGCTGAGCGGCCACCAGCAGTTCAGAAGAAATCCTGAGGCAGCAAAAATAGCAGGATAGGGAAGGGCTGGTGTCCATGTCGTGGTGCCACCTGCCCCAAGGTGCTGACATGGGAAACAGCCAAGTGCTCAAGTGAAGCTTTCTGTCCCAGCTCCTCTTGGCCTGAGCTCTTCACTGGATGCCAGTCTGGGATGCCAATCTGACCTTTCCCACCCCTTCTGTCCCATTCACACCTCCTCATTTCAGACCCAGCTTTTCAGGCAGATCCCTGAACTGGAGGCACTGGGAGGTGTCTGAAGGGCCAAAGCTGCAGAGGCCAAACTGCTCTGGCTGCTGTGGCTGCAGTGGCTGCAGTGTGTCCTCTCCTGTCCCCTTCCCTCCCCACCTGAGGCACTGGGAGCTCCTTGTTTTGCTGCCGGGGGCCCGGAGCAGCTGAGGAAGTTACCACACATGGGCTGGGGGGGCTCACAGCGGCGGAAGGAAGTGGCAGAGGGCAGGGAGGAGCCGTGCCAGAGCTGCAGCAGTGACAAACAGCGCCTGGGGCCACCAGGCTGACACAGCCAACTCGGGCTAAGGGCTCTGGAGCAGGGGCACCTCCCAGGGATGTCGACACCAGCACGGTCCTGGGAGCTCCCTGGAGCAGGGAGCTGCATTCTTCCTTCTTGCTGGCTGGTCTGAGGTCAGGAGAGCCTGGGGATGCCGGTGCCACACCAGGGTCACAGCAGGCAGCAGGAAGTGATCCCACGTGGCTTTTGGGGTCACACAGAGAGCGGGAATGGCATCCCCAGTGGCTCCCATCCACGAGGAGGGGTAGCATTGAGCATGGCTGTGGTGACACAAGCAATGATGCTGAAGCTGTTGGAGCTCCAGCCAGAGCATGGCCATGGAGCACTGGCAGATCCAGCACATCCCAGCTCAGTTCCTGCCCCTGGAGCTGCTGACCAGC
Source organism: Phainopepla nitens (assembly GCA_013400175.1). Lineage (NCBI taxonomy): Eukaryota > Metazoa > Chordata > Aves > Passeriformes > Bombycillidae > Phainopepla > Phainopepla nitens. The sequence continues at coordinate 190,697 of VXBQ01011410.1, read as the reverse complement.
CCCAGCAGGAGGAGGAAGCTGAGGCTGTGCTCTGATGAGCTCATTTAGATCTTTGGCTCTCTGTGAACTCCCCAGAGTCAAAGAATGGGTTGGGTTGGAAAGGATCTTAAAGGTCATCTTCTCCCAAACCCCTTGCAGGTGAAGGGACACTTTTAACTGAACAGGTTGCTCCAAATCCTGTCCAACCTGGCCTTGGACACCAAAGTTCACCTTTCACTGAAGTTCAGTTCATCACAGTCTTGTTCCCATTTCTCTCTGCTCCACACCCAGACACACTCTCTGAAACAGCAACTCCAACCCAGCCCCACACTGGGAATCGAGCATTTCAGCCCCCCAAAAATGCCTTAAAGTCACCAGCTCTGTGCTCAAGCCAAGCTCTGCAGAATGCAGCCAGCACCTCTCCCTGGGGTGCTGCTGCTGGTGCCCAGATTGAGGGTTTCCAGTAGCTCTAGGATGGCTGACCCTGTCCTTGCACAGCCCCCGAGGCTGCTGTGTGCAGCTGGGGCTGCACAGGCTCCAGGTGAGCCCACTGCTTCCCTCTCCCTGAGTTCCCACAGGAATGGAGCATCCCAGCCCCAGCAGAGCAGCTCTGCAGCCTCTCCCCACTGCCTGTCCCTCAGAGGGAAGGGGAAGCAGCATCACTGAAAAGGGAACCTTCTTGTCTCTGGTTTTCCCCACAACTTGTGTTTTTCATTTCTCAGTGCGCACTCAGAGGATCCTGACGGGCTCTTCCGCAGCTCTTGAGAAATGAAACTGGGGCAGAGACCTCGCTGTGGGCAGATTTGACACCAGACGTTCCCCTTCCACCTCCCATGGAGGAGGCGACAATATTGCTTTACATGACCCAATCTGCTGAGGTGTTGAAGGTTTTCGGGCCTGGAAGGGCTCCAGAGCTGTCCCACTTTGGGCAGATGAATCTGATCTGCACTGAGCTGGGGCTGCCAGCATTCCCAGCTCTTTACTCAGCCCCGGCTCCGGGCAGGATTCAGCCGAAGCTGGAACCCCTCTCCTCAGTGCTCAGAGCTCTCTGCCCTGACAGCAGAGGATTCTTGTCCGGATCCCTGTCCGGGACCAGGAGGAGCGCAGGCAGCCCCGGGAAGGGGCAGAGCTCGGGGAAGAGGCTGGGAGCGGCTTTCCCGTGGGCTGAGGTTTCCACCCTGTGTCCTGCCGGAGAACTGCACTAATGGAGCGGGTTCAGCACCCCCGGGGTACAGTTCAGCCAGCCCTGTGCACCCAGCTGGGCAATGAATCCCTGGAAAACACTTCCCAGGGAGTGCTCTGCCTCTGGCAGCTTCTCTGGGTCAGTCCAGAAGAGAAACGATGTGAGGGTGCTGAAATTCCCTGTGTCCCGTGGTATCTGTGGCTGTGGTGACTCTCAGCCCTCTGTCTCAGCCACCTCTGAGTCTCCAGAGCCAGCAGCACCTCCAGGTCCCAAAGCAGCACAGCTCCTGATGAGCTCCTCAGCAATCGAACCTGCATTCAGGAGCTCGCTCTGGGCACTGCCAGTTAAGCTGTGTCCATAACCAGGGCCTGCTCCAGGTCCTGATGGGACTGAATGAATCTGGACAGTCCCTGGAGCTGGCTGTGCGCTGGGCCTGTGCGGTCCTACCCCCAGGCCTGGGGACAGCTGGACACATCCCTGGCAGGCACACGTCCAGAGATGGAGGTGGGAACATTCCGGAGCTGTGAGCTGTGAGCAGCTGCAGTTTGTTCTCCTCCCCCAGGTCACAGCCCTGTCACCCAGCACAGCCACAAGGGCACTGAGGCAGTGCCGCCCAGCCATGCCCCATCCCTGTCATTGCCACCGCCCCTCCGCTTTTGGATGCACATTTTATGATGAACAAGGTGTAAATCAGGTGTAAATCTGAAAATCTGAGTAGAAACAACAGGCTCCTGCACCTCTCAGGAGCTGGGCTCTGCCTTCCCAAATGCAGGGGCTGAAATACTTCAGCAGGGGACATCCCAGAGGAGCAAGGGACAGGCAAGATCCTCAGCTGGGACATTTGGGGCTGTTTGGCCTCTTCGGAAGTTTTGCTCCCAAAGGAGGCTGCAGCGGGAGAGGGCCAGGTGCAGAAAAACAAGGACGGGGATCTCCTCCCCTTCCAGCCCCATGGAGGAGTCCTTCCCCCCGGACTCGACCCGTCCCCGATTCCAATCCTGGGCTGGCGTGGTGGGCTCGGCGCTGGGACCCCAGCAGATGGCAGCAGGGCCTCAGGGTGAGCTCCTATGGATCGTTCCTTTCCGTGAATGTCCCTTTTTTTCCCGGCTTGCTTTAAATAAAAGTAATCACCCCGTGCAAATCCATTGCATCTTGGGATAAGCGGGACTGGGAGAGGGACATTCGCTCTGCACCTTACCCAGGTGACAAACCCAGTGTCCTCTGCAGGCACCTGAACGATGTGCCCACATCAGCCATGAGGAGAAAATGGGGTTTGTGGACATAAATGGGGAAAATGGGAAAAATGGGACAAGGATCTCACCCAACCCAAGCAACAGAGGCTGGAAGCAGGAGAGACGGGCTGGAGCAGCCCATCCTCAATCCTCCTGTGAGGGTAGAGTGGACAGGACAGGGAGAGGTGCCCAGCTGGGCACAGGTAATTCTGAGAGAGGACTACAGCAAATTCAGGACTCCTCCGGGCAGGAGGCACCCTCAGGCCCTTTGCTGTCCATAATCCCTTAAACCTCAATCCATTTTTCACCATTCCCAGTGACCAGTTTCATCCTGATGCTTTAACTCACAGTTATAGTGAAGCAACTCCATGCTCAGCAAGCCTCCGAGGTGCCATCAGCGGGTCTAGGCTTAAATCTGCAAATTGGCACGTTTAAAGCAGATTATAAATCCAACCCTCTGGTTTATCAGAAGCCAGCAGCGCGGATGTGTTACAGGTGTCTCCAGATCTCACGGAGCGCAGTTTTCTGTGCATTTGGGTGCCACGAGAACAGCTCACACCCCACATTAATCCTCACAGCAGTGACATTTTACTGGTTCTGTCATGACACAATTAACAGTGCCACCAAATGACCAAGGCACCTGTGTGAGGGGGCAGTTCTGTGGGCAGCGAGGTCCTGGAGCAGTGTTTGATGGATGTGAGGTGTTTGCAACTGGAATTCTGAGGGGCAGCTTCTGCATCCAGCGAGGTGCATCCAGCGAGGTGCCCGGGACAGGCAGGATCTGGAGATGAGGATCTAGCAGATTCCAAAGCAGGCGCTGTGCTGGGAGAATGGGTTTGCTTTTCTCTAGCAAAAGATGAACAATGAAAAACAGCAAGGGGTTACTGGAGCCATAGAGGGAAGGGAAAGTAAAAAGAGCTTCACCTTTTCCTCCCCCTCGTTCCTGAGGCATCATGTGCAGGCATGAGACCTGCAGCCACCCCAGGCTGAAGTTCGGAGCTGCCTTTCCTGCCATGGACAGCAAAGAGCTTTACCAGGGGTGAGAGCATCATTCTCTGCTCAATGTCTGGGGATACTGAGGCTGACCCCGTCCATTCGCCTGCTTCCACCACCGCCTCAATCCCTTCCCCTTCGTGCTTCCAATGCGCTCTCCTCCGGCATTCCTGGGGCTTGGGCACGCCGGGATCGGCTTCCCGACAGCGCGGAATTCGGCCGGGCAAACAGGCGCTGCCCGGGTGCTCCAGGCCCGCGAGGAGCCGCGGGGGCCGGGGCGGTGCCCGCCGGCGGCAGCGGGGCAGGGGAGCCCGGCTGGGCTGGGAGCCCCCAGCACGCGAGGGACGGCGCGCAGGGAGGGCCGTGCCGAGGCTTTGGGCTCTGCTCGCTCGGATCCACCCGCGCTCCCTGGCCTGGCGTGGGCACCGCGCCGAGTAATGGCACCGGTGACGCTTGGAAGGACGGACACAGCGCCGGGATAAAGCCGCGGAGCTCAGCCCGGCACCGGCAGGGGTGGCTCTGCATGAACCCAGCCCTGGCATGGGGTGGGATGAGGGCTCCGCGCCCTGGGAGGAGGCACGGGAAGGTTCCTCCGATGGAGCTGCGGCCGCATCCCCAAAGCCCGTCTGGGCTCCCAGGACAGCGCAGTGCCCGGCCGGAGCCGCTCCCGCCGCCTCTCCCCAAGCCCTCCATTAGAAGGGTAGAGCCACTCGAAGGCCACTTCATCCCCGCTTAATACATCCTTAATTAGAATTAGGTTAGGATGGCTGCCAAAAGGAGCCCGAACGCTGCGCAGTGCCCTGGGGAAGGTCCTGGAAAACTCGTCTTGACGGGTGGCAGGGCTCTGCTCAGGGCTGGGTGCTGCTCGCTCCCAGCACCCTCTCGGCGGCCTCCCGTGATTTCGGGGTGCCAGAAGGCCCCAGCACTCACCATGCCCTGTCTGATATCCATAGGACACTTCCCTTAAGGAAGAGACAAACCCAAAACCTGCATGGGGCTGTTGCATGACCCCCTTTGCCCTGCCCCAGCCTTGCTGGCTCAATCCCTACAAATCCCCCTCTCCTTCCCTCAGGGAACAGGATGCTTTCTGGAATATTTTTTATTACGTCTAAACTAAGAAAGCAACAAAACGTTCCCTTCATCTGCAGTGCTGAAACAGAGCCTGCCCCGGGACTGTCCCAGCTGCAGTCGGAGCTCAGAACCACAAGCCCACTTGTGACTGCACAGGGAATGCTGGAGAAGAGTTAATTATCTGGCAAAGGGAGCTACCGAGGGCTGGCAGTCCAGAGGCTCTGGGGATCCATGTTTCGATAATCCTGCTCCTTAGGAAACTGAAATCCACCCAGCCCTGCCTGCCCTGGCCCCAGGCTCTGCCACACTCCCTCCCTCTCCCCTAGAAGCCCAGCCCAGGTTCCATCTTTACCTTACAACAGCTTAAGGAGATCAAATTCCTTTTCACAGGGGAGGAACATTCCTGATAAGATCAGGGTCTCAGCTCCACGACCTTCCATGGGTCCTGTATAAAACTGCAATCCCAGGTTCCCCTGAACAGTCTCTATCGAGACAGAAAATCTCCGCATGGGCCAGTTTCTTATGCCAGAGCCAAAAACACTCCCTCATGGAGTGATACCAGTAGTGTTCACTGTGCCCAGAAACAATTCTGTAGTGTAAGTGAGGAACTGTCCCCACTCAATTTCATTATTTTAAAGGAATATTTGTAATTTCAAAGGGCCGTGGTGCGCTGCTCACTGCACTGTCCCTGCCCTTAGCACAGCTGGAGTTCCCTGCCCTGCCTGATCTCTCTTTGCTCTGGACAAGTCTGGCCCTCTCCATCTGCATTCCCTCAGCGCCACAACTCGTGCTCTGGAATTGCTGCTCAGACTTTGCTAAAGCAGCTCAAGGCACTGAGTGAAGGGATCGATTCTCTCCGAGTAGCACTGGCTCAGTTCAAAAGGAAAAGGCTTTGTTTGCTGTTATCCTCCCCCAGCAGGGCCCAGGTGTGGATGGTTCTCAATCAAGGCTGGTTTTCTCCCAGAGGAGCAGCTTACAGTGCCCAGGACTCTCTCGAGCTGCTGTAGGCACTGCCGGGGGGACTGAAGGGGCAGCTGCAATGGAGACATCAAACTCCTGTGCAAAATGCGGTGTGGGGTCAAAGCTGGGCACTTTGGGACAGGAATGCTCACTCTGAGTCCCCAAAAGCCTTCATGGCTCCTGGCTGGGTGGTCTCTTAGGCCTTGGTGGTGGGGATTTGTGAATTGCTCTGGTGTCCCTCTGTCAGTCAGACCCACAAATACTGGGTACAAAGGGAATAGTCCAAAATAGTGGAGTAGGAAGCCCTTTGCAATGGGTGAAGTTGCTTCAGGTCCCCTGAGATCTGGGTGGGTGCTTTGATAATCTAAAAATGAGATCTGCAGAGTGGCACCAAAACCTCAGTGAAGTCTCTCTGAATTAAACATCTTAATGAATACTGAATAAATCAGATGTCCCCATCCCCTCCTCTCCACACAGATCCCTAGGAATATTTATACAGAAATCTGCCTCCTCCAAACCTGAACCTGTTTCCCTTCACCCACATCTCCCGCACCTCAGCCTGGCAGCAGAGTCCTGCAGATCCCTGGAATTTGGGTTACAGAAAATGCAGGGATATTCCCTCTATCAGTGCAGGGGCTCCTGCCAGGCCTCCATCAATTCAGTGCAGGGAGGTTTCTCCAGCTGTGATGGGGCATTCCCAGTGACCCGAGTTCCCAATTCCGGATTTCTTTCCCCTGGAGCTCAGAACATAGTTGTGAGGTCACCAGGTCCCTCTTGTCCCATCTCTGTAATGTATTGCTCAGAAAAGCGGTTTTGGCTTGGAAACAGTTTCCACGTGTGGGGTAGCGTTGTTTGGAGGGCGGGAGGAGCTGGGCCCTGGAGGGTCTGTGCGTGTTCCTGACCTGCTTTTCCCTGGAAGAGGCCCCGGCTGCGTGCCCAGCACACGGCAGCATCTCCCAGCCGGAGCTGCCCTGTTTGTGCTGTGGCCATCCGCACGCATCCAAACGAAGCCTTGTCTCTGTAGGGAAGCACACAAATAAATCAAAGGCTTCGATAACTTTGCCATCCAGGAGCGCCCCTGTTTTCCAGGGAATATCTGAGACCCGCAGTGCTGCAGCAGCTGAATCCACCTGCGAGTTCCCGGGAGCGCCTGAGCCGCTGGGGACAAGTCTGGCTCCTGTTCGAGCCAGCCGGGAGCTCTCCTGGCTGCTGGGCGTCCCGCAGCTCTGCTGAAAATAAATCAAATATTACTCACGGAGCTTCCCAGCCTGCCTGCCCTAAAGAAAACATTTTGCAAGAGAAAATATAGTATTCGGGAGGCTTATCTCACTTGGTGGCAATTGTGGGTGTATAATTGAAAACCGAGTTGATCATTAGAGGTTCACAGAGATGCTGAATAGCCCAGTGTTCAGTGGTCTCTGCCAGCCACGGCCAATTTACATTAAAGGCTTGATTCCTTCTCCAGCCCACTTCTCAGCCCCTGGGAAATCTCCTCGGTGCTTATTTCTCCTTTGCAAGGACTGTCTGGTGCGAGGAGAGGTCTTGCCTGGCTCTGCTGTCGCTGCTGCCCAGGCTGAGCCGGGATGTCCTTTACTGACTGTAGGCATTTGCAGGGGATTCAGCATCAGCCCCATGTCGCACTCCCCCCATCCCAAACTGATAGTCAGGCTTGACCCGCCGTTCCCTAAACTGTTTCTTTTTAATGTAAAAATCCTTAAATTATTTTTTTTTTCCATGAATGAGAGGAGCCAGAGGTGTGGTCTTCCGGGAATTGAAGAGAAAACTGGATTAGGGGCCAAGGAGCTACAAAGTGATCAGGGAAATTACACTTGTTTGGGAGCAAAGCGTAAATATTAGAGCGACAATAATAACAATAACTGCCTGCCGGGAGCCACAGAGCTTTAGGGTGGAGGATTAAATGTCATGTGCAAATGTTGTCATCTGTGCTGGCAGAGAGACATCAGTTCGGGAAGAGCCAGCGGTGCCTTCGTCTCTAATTCCCTTGGGACCGGTCTTTCTCCCCTTTTTTCCCTTTCTCCAAGCCAAGCAACGCGAACGAAGTTATGGATCAGCATCCCTGCACAATCCCTCGCCCTCCCCCTTCCCCCCCTCATGGCAAAGAAGCGACCGCCTGATCACTGTCGCATTCCCGAGCCGGCCCTTCGGAGCTGAGGGAATTCGGGAATGCCCCGGGCTCGCTCGGCGGCGGCTCAGCTGCCGATGAACGGCTGCGAACGGCTTTGGGGGCAGCGGGGCTGCTCCTCACTGCGCTCCGGGACCGGCGCACAGGTGCCGGAGAGTCCCCATGATGTCCCGATGACGGGNCGCCCCCGCGCTTGCGGAGCGAAGTTTGGGGGGTTGCAGGGGAGCAGCTCGGGCCGCCCGCCGTGCCCGTGTTTAAAAGATCGCGGAGATATTTTCACACCTCAAACCGCCTCCCCCCTCTCCCCTCCAGCCCCCATCGCCTTGATTTAGCCCTTGGTAATTAATTTGGCATTTCAGAATAGCTACTGGGCTGGATAATGGCCTCATTCATCTCCCCAGCCTAATCTGAACAGAATCTGGAAGAAAAGCTTTCAGAAAGACAGAAACTGCCATTCGGCAAGCGCTCAAAAGAACTGTCACTCCAGGGGAATAAATCGCTCCTGATTATTTCAACCCGGGTCTTCTCTGCTTTTCCAGCCGCTCCCGGTCCCGCCGGGGAACGGCCCCCCGAGAGCCGAGGAGGAGAAGAGCCGCTCGGGCTTTCCCCCTCCCTTCTCCAAGCCCGGGCGGTGCAGGGGGAGGTGGGCGAGGAGCAGCGCATTATTCCCGGGGAGGACGAGCTCCGGCACCCGAAGCCATTTGACTTTTAAAACAGGCTCCGAGCGCCGGCTGGAATAAAGCCCTGCCCGGTTCTCCGTCCGCGGGGCTTCTCCCGGCCAAACGCGGGGCAATGGGGACGCCCCGCTCTGCCCCGGCCCGACTCGGCCGTGCCCCCTGGGCCCTCACGTGGGCCGGCTGCGCTCCCGGGCATGGACCCGGCGACCGGAGATGCTCCGGTGCTGGTCCCAGCCGTGCTCCGTTTTCAGTGCAGGAACCGGAGATGCTCCGGTGCTGGTCCCAGCCGTGCTCCGTTTCCAGTGCAGGAACCGGAGATGCTCCGGTGCTGGTCCCAGCCGTGCTCCGTTTCCAGTGCAGGAACCGGAGATGCTCCGGTGCTGGACCCAGCCGTGCTCCGTTTCCAGTGCAGAAACGGAGATGCTGCCGTGCTGGTCCCAGCCGTGCTCCGTTTCCAGCGCAGGTCCTGGACGTGCTCCGGTGCTGGTCCCAGCAGTGTTCCGGTGCCGCTGCTGGTACCGGAGATGCTTCGGCGTCTCACCAAGGCTGACTTTCGGCAAGGATCCGTCCCCTCCCGAGGCAGGACAGGGCCGGGGCTGGCTGGTGCTTCACGACAGGAAAATCAAACTGGAAGTGGGGGGCCATCCGTGGAGGGCACGGCCTGGTGGCCCGAGCATCCCCTCGTTCCATCCTCCCGGGACGGCCCCAGCCCCCCGCCCCGGAAGGGCCCAGCAGACTCGGGCCCGGGCCCGGCGAGCTGTGCCTCGTTCCCCGCGGAGCTGCTTACATGCATTTAATAGCTCGAGGGCGAAGTAATTAGAGGAGAAAGCATCAGTAAATCACGTTAATGACCGCAAGAGCCATTACAAACCCCGGGGGTTGTGAAACACCGAATAAACCCAGCGAGAAGGGCAGGAGGGAGGCGAGAGCCGCAGCCCCGGGAACGCGGTGGGCAGCGCGGAGCCTCCGCTCGGCAGCGCCGGGAGGTTGTTAAATTAACACCCTGCTAATGGGATTAGGCAGCACCTCGGCTTTGTGGGGGAGTTCCGCGGGGGCCAACTTTCCTTAGATTCACCCCAATTTTTGCTTTGAGGCGGTGAAGGACCGTGTGGGCTTTGAGGGGCCACCGGGGCGACCTTTAGAAACCCTCACGGATTTTAAAGAAACGTCGACATTTCAGCCCTGCCCTGCGCACTGGGGGCATTCCCGGGCCCGCGGTCGGGCCGGCGAGAGTGCCCGGGAGCGTCCGGAGCCAAACTCGCATCTTTCCTCGGAGTAAGGAGGGTCCCGGCAGCGGCACCTGCTGCGCCCCGAGCGGGCACAGGAGCCGTCCCCCTGCTCCTCCGCAGTCCCGGCACGGCCCGGACACGGGCGGACAGGGAACCCGCGGCGACAGCTGGTCCCACACACGAAGGAAAAGCGCCAGGCGAGTAAAGCGGGGCATCCAAAGATGGCGAGCGGAGATGCTCCTGGCAGGCACCTGAGGGGTCTCTGGGCCCGAACTCGGGGCTCCGGGGTGGGGGTTCCCATCCCCGTTGTCCACACAGCCGCGGCCGCCGCGCTGGGGAGAGCCCGCGCTGGGCGGAGACGTCCCGGGGCTCCCCGCAGCCTCTGTCCCGGCCTGGCCCCCACGGTCCGGGACAGCTTAGTCTAAATTATCCCACTCCGTCCTTGAGGTGCCCTCCCTGAGCTGGACAGGAGCACACATCCCCCATCCCAATTCTGCGAATAGGACCGCGATTCAGGAATGGGGTTAAAACTTTCTCTGGGGCTGGGGTATCCCGGGACTGTCCGTGAGTGTCCTGAGTGTGCCGAGCTGCGGCCGAGTCTCTGGGTGGCTCGGGTGGGACCAGAGGGACCAGCCCCCCCGAGTTCCGGGCCGCCCGCATCCTCATCCACACACACGCCTCCTCTTCCCCCGGCGATGGAGGGCGCCGGGAGCGGGACGGAGGGGCTGTTTCCCGGGCAAGAGTTAACAAATCCCGGGAGCNGTCCGGGGGGAGCGATGGGGGCAGGGAGGCAGCGCAGCCCCGCTGCCCTGCAGGGAAGGCGGTTGCATTGCCAAAGACGCCCCGCTGGGCTAGCAGGCCCGGGAGCAGATTAATCAGGCACTAATTCAATTTACAACAACCACTTTTATTCAGCTCGGTGGCAAGGAATTCAAAGCGGGGAGAGGAGGGGGCGGAGGCCGGCCTGGGGCTCGCCGCTGCCCGGGCAGCCCCCGTCCTCCCGGGCCGCCCCGCCGAGGCTCTCCGGGGAAGGGACCGCGCCGCCGTGCCAGGGCCCGGCCGCTTGAGTGACACGGCGTGGGCAGCGCTCCGAGAGAGGGCACCTCCGTTGGAAAAATAAAACTGCCCTTTTAATCAAAGAGGGAGGGAAGGGGGGCGAGCAGGGCGGCCGGGAGCCGAGAGAGGGAAACTCTGCTCCCTCCCGGGACCGTGTCTCGGGGATCTCGGCACCGTCCCCCCGGGCTGTGTCCCCGGCCGGGGTCCCAGCGGGAAGAGCGGAGCCGGAGCGGATCCGGGGGCAAGCGGCCGTCGGGGGCGGCCCCTCGGCACCGGGGGTCCGCTGAGTGGGTGGGAAGGGGAGACCGGGGCAGGGCCACGGCCCAGTGCGGGACAAGTGCCGCCCTTTAACCCCTTCCTCGCCTTAACGGGGCAGCGGACAAACTGCAGAGCGAGGTGGGGGGCGGCAAGAAGCGCCACGAAGCCCCTTGTGCCCGATCTGTCCCGGGGCTGTGACAGAGAGACTGCCCCTCTTCACCAAGATCAGCCCCCTAAAACAACCTGCCGAGGCTCGCCAGTAGTTCCCGCGCTGTGTTTTCCCCCCATTAAACTTCCCCGGCACCGGCTGTTCTGTGACAGGGCTGAAGGCTGCGGGAGCCCGCTCGGGCCGGTCCCCTTCCGATGCAGCTGAGGGGCCAGTCCTTGTCCGGCGCAGTAGAGACGGGAGGCCAGCAGAGAGCAGGTGGGAGATGTCCCCATCCTGATCCCCACGGCGTCCCCACCCGTGGGCGTGGGGCTCCTTCCGGCCGCTTTCCCCCGTTCCCGCTGCACGCCCACGGAGCATCCCCAGCTGCAGGGCGCAGGAGGCCCCGGCTCCCCCAGCCCCGGCGGGGGCACAGAGGGGCGGGGGAAGGAGAAGGGCCCTTTCTCGGCTCCTCAGGCCGGCTCGGGAGCCCCGCGGCGGAGCTGGAGCCCATCACCGCGGTGTCGAGGCGGGCTCCGTCCCACTCCCATCCCCCCCCGCCCTCCCCGAGGCCTGTGCGCGTCTCTGGCTGAGCCGCCAGTGGATGTCGTTGTTCTGTTCCTTGAGCGCGATGTCACTCCTTTAGCATGACCTCAAACGCGGCGGGGGCTGGGACCGCCAGTCATTCTCCGTGCGAGGGCCGGGGCGGGAGGCAGGCGAGACCCAGCCCCGCAGCCAGCCCCACTTTTGT
>VXBQ01011410.1:164927-178704 GCA_013400175.1 Phainopepla nitens | reverse complement strand
GGCGAGGAGCAGGTCCGCACCTGCCACCTCTGCAACGCCTCCGACCCCAAGCGCGCCCACCCGCCCTCCTTCCTCACCGACCTCAACAACCCGCACAACCTGACCTGCTGGCAGTCCGACAGCTACGTCCAGTATCCCCACAACGTCACCCTCACCCTCTCCCTCGGCAAGAAATTCGAGGTGACCTACGTCAGTCTGCAGTTCTGCTCGCCGCGCCCCGAGTCCATGGCCATCCACAAGTCCATNCGCTGCATCCCCGACTTCGTCAACTCGGCCTTCGGGAAGGAGGTGAAGGTGTCCAGCACCTGCGGGAAGCCGCCGTCGCGGTACTGCGTGGTGACGGAGAAGGGCGAGGAGCAGGTCCGCACCTGCCACCTCTGCAACGCCTCCGACCCCAAGCGCGCCCACCCGCCCTCCTTCCTCACCGACCTCAACAACCCGCACAACCTGACCTGCTGGCAGTCCGACAGCTACGTCCAGTATCCCCACAACGTCACCCTCACCCTCTCCCTCGGCAAGAAATTCGAGGTGACCTACGTCAGTCTGCAGTTCTGCTCGCCGCGCCCCGAGTCCATGGCCATCCACAAGTCCATGGACTACGGCAAGACCTGGGTGCCTTTCCAGTTCTACTCCACGCAGTGCCGCAAGATGTACAACAAGCCGAGCCGCGCCGCCATCACGAAGCAGAACGAGCAGGAGGCGGTGTGCACCGACTCGCACACCGACGTGCGGCCCCTCTCCGGCGGCCTCATCGCCTTCAGCACCCTGGACGGCCGCCCCACCGCCCACGACTTCGACAACTCGCCCGTACTGCAGGACTGGGTGACGGCCACCGACATCAGGGTGACCTTCAGCCGCCTGCACACCTTCGGCGACGAGAGCGAGGACGACTCCGAGCTGGCCCGCGACTCCTATTTCTACGCCGTGTCCGACTTGCAGGTCGGCGGGCGCTGCAAGTGCAACGGGCACGCGTCGCGCTGCGTCCGGGACCGCGACGACAGCTTGGTGTGCGACTGCAAGCACAACACGGCCGGCCCCGAGTGCGATCGCTGCAAGCCCTTCCACTACGACCGGCCCTGGCAGCGAGCGACGGCCCGGGAGGCCAACGAGTGTGTGGGTGAGTCCCGGCCGCGGGCGCGGACACTCCGGCACGGGCGGGGAGGAGGACGGGGACGCGGCGCGGAGGTCCCCGGAGGGGAGGTAGAGGGAGGGCAGAGCGAAGGAGCCGCGGGGGACGGCAGCGAAAGGCACGGGGACATCCAGGGACACGCCAGAGACATCCAGCAGCGCCAGGGACACGGGGAACCGTACGGGGACACGCAGGGAGATGGAGAACCGGATAGGAAGAGCACACAGAGGTACCGGAGAGCGTAGGGATGAGGACGGGACACCGAGGGATCTCGGAGCGTGAAGGCACGCGGCAGCGCAGGGGATGGGACACTGAGACGCCTGGCACCTCAAGGCAGGGAACACTGAGGTACTCGGGAGCCCGCTGGTGACAACACCGAGGGGCCTCCAGGTGCAGAAAAGCGGGCACAGGGAACCTGGGACCACCGGACAGGGCACGCGAATTTGGGGCAGGGGACACCGAGAGCCGCGGAGGCGTGGGACGGGGACACCGGAGGCACTCGGCGGAGCAGGACGGGGTTAGCGGGGACTCCGATGGGCACAGCAAGGGGAAGCTCGGAAACGCGAGGCAGGAAAAACCAAGAAGCTCAGGAGAGGGGATAAGGGGTATTCAAGATTTCGGGAAAACGCCGTTCGTATCCGGAGAAGCGTGGAGGAGCTTGGCTGGCCGGGCAGTGTCTCCGGTTCGGGGGTCCCGGAGCCAGCAGCTCCGCTCTCTTCCCCCGGACACGAGGGGCTCCGCGTCCGCGCGGGACGGGGACGGGCTCTGCCCTTTCCGGAGAGGGAAGGCTGCCGGGAGCAGGGCAGGGAAGCCCGGGAAAGGCTGCGGCTCCCGTCCCTGCATCCTCTGGAGGTGCGGGCGGCCCTGGGAGGCTGCGGCGGGGACTTGAACGAGCCCCAGGGCCAAATGAGAACGGGGCAGCAGCCGGTTCGTTCCATCTCGAGCGAGAAACACGCTGGCTGTCCCTGGGCGGAGACGGAGTGTCCCTCGCCTCTGCCGAGGTGGATAAGGGTTAAGGGTTTGGGGAGTTCTTCCACGTAAGTCCCCACACATCCCGCCGAATGTTCCCTCCGATCTCCCACCCCCGCTTCCCAGCGGGATCTCCGCGCGCTGCCGCTCCTCTCCTCGCGGTTTAGAGAGCTGGTGCTCTGCCCTGTGTCCGTGGGGACCCGGCCCTGGGGCTGGGATGCCCCAGACTGGGCTCAGCTCCCCGTGACGCGACCCCCGGCCCCGCGGAGCGCAGCCCCGGCCCCGCCGCCCGCCGCCGCCGCCGCCTTGTTTACACGGAAAACACGGCCCCATCTTCCAAAATATTTGCAGCTCCGACGATAGGAAAAAAACCCTCGCCGAGCGGCCGGGGTTGGCCGCCTATGTTTTTTTTGTTGTTGTTTTCTTTCCCTTCTTTTCATTTTTTATATTTTTTCCCCAAATCACAATCAGATGTGTCCCTTGCAGAGAGAGCAATTTCTTCGCCGGCGTCTTCACCAGGGAGGCACGGCCAAGCCGGGTTATCTGGCGGAGAGAGGGTCCCCCCCGGTGGCACCGGGGCACAGGCGGTGGCGCGGTGGCGACTCCGGGGGCGGCGCAGGGTCCCGGCAGCCTCGGGGAGATTCTCGGCCCCGCCGCGGAGCCCCCGCTCCCCCGGGCTGCGCATCTCGTCGGGATGGGGCAAGCGGGATGGGGAGATGCCGCGTCCCGAGGGAGAGCGGCGGGTGCCTCTCGGCTGCCGGGGTCAGCTCCGGGTTTGCTTTTCCGCCGTCCCGCGGGTCCCGCTGCCCGGCAGCGCTCGGGGACGGAGCTCCGCGTCTCGCTTACTTCCCAGCGCTGTCTCTTGCCCAGCAGCGAGGCCGGGGGAGCAGGAGGGGTCCGGCTCTCCCAGCCTCAGCCCTGCTCCCTGCCTGCAGAGTCACCGCTATCAGCGATGCCACAAATTTTGGTGCGCTCTCGAGGTGCTATCGGACCCCTGGTCTACTCTGCTGGGTCCCCAAATGCTCCTGAAAACGCTTCTATTCTGTTATTGTGCTGGCGCCGTGCTCCTACCATCCTTCTCCCTTCCAATTTATTTCCAATAAAAGGGAAGCAAGTTCCCAGTTTCCAGTAAAATATGTCACTTTTATGCCAGGCTTTGCATTTCAGACCATGTGCAGTCCTCGCCGCGTCAGACTTCTGCAAACGAAAATCGTTCTGTTTTTTCCTTTTCCACCGGCTTTGCTGGGAAGTGAATGTTTTGCAAGGATGAAGCTACCGTAAAACAATTTTCCGCAGCCCAGTCCTGCCGCCCCTTCCCTGGGGCCGCACCTATCAGTCTGTAAAACCAGCCGCGGCCAAAAACCCGCGCTGCCCTGCCAAGCCCACACCGCCTGGAATAATCCCCCCAGATAAAGATCACAATAACCCTATTCAACTCCCACCCACTCGCTCATGACCGTCGGCCCACCCTGGTTTCTCTCGCAAATCCCGAGAGAAAGTCAGGCCCCGGGTCAGCGGGAGCTGCGGAGCCGCCTGCGCCGGGCAGCGGCAGGGACGAGCGGGGAGCTGCCGCCGCTGCTGCCGCACGCTGGAGGCTCCTTCCAGCGCTGCAGAGGGGATCAGAGCGGCCAGAGCGTCCTGAGCCGCCGTGCTGAGGGTAGGGTCAATCAGCCAAATCAGCTGAATTTGCATCAAGTAGCGGTGGGAGAACTGGTTGCATTTTTTTTCATTGAATTTACTTTTTTCCTTTCTGGAAAATCGTTGGGAGTTTTCTTTTTCTTTCTCTTTTTATCCAAGGAGAAAAATTATAGAAAGTGTCTGCTTTGCTTAAGAATTTGGGTGTTTTCTTTGGTAAGCCCATTCCCCCTGCCAAAATTGAATCTTTGTTCCTATTCATGCTTATTTGGGGCTGAAAAAGAAATGCTCTGGAGTTTCTGACAGAAAGTCAAAATTTCCCATGGGAACGGTTTTTGCCAGCCAGATCAAATTTTTCTTTATAGCTCCTTGCGAGATCCCAGCACTGCACATGGAGAGGACAGGGCTTGTCCCAAGGAGATGTTCTCCAGGGATCTACTCCTGCAGAGCTTTTCACAGCTTCAGGTTCCCACCAGCTTTACCTGGCAAGTAACTCATCCACGTAGAGCTTGGCCTTGAGGTCCGGCTTTGGCCAGGCGCCTGGGAGCCGGAGTGCTCCAGGGAGGACTCAGCTTGGAGAAGAGCTCGGAGGTCTGTTCTCCATCCTGCCTCTCTCCAGCACCGCTGGGCTGGCTCTTTGCTCAGCACTGGTCCAGCCCAAGCCCCCTTCTCCAGCCCAGTTTGTCATGATGCAGCTTCCAGCTCTCCTGGGAGAGGAGATTGCAGCTGGGAAAGGTCTGAACTAAAATGGTGTCAGAGCTCAGCTGCTGGTGAGCCTATGTGGACACAGGAAAATGCAGGCAGGGTCTTTGATCAGATTTAACATCACCAAAATACAATGAGCACCATTCCACAACTTCTCCAGAATCGTGGTGTTATTTAGAGTGCTGGGAATGAACCCAGACAAGCACCATCCCTTCAGTTTGCACAGAGCACCTCTGCCTTTGCCTTGGAGAAAGCACTACTGGACAAGCCCAGGTTGCATCCCGCTGACAGGCACTTGGAGAACTCCAGACTCCATTCCCAGTGCCGGCTCTGGATCCCCACAGCCTTTCCCCCGCAGAGCCAGGAGATGCTCCCGGCACCTGCACGTGTTCCTGACGTCAGCGGTGGCTGCAGGTGCTGGGCGCCGCTCAGATTTTGGCCCCCTGTGATGCCTTGAGAGCGTTTAACAAACCGGGAGGGAGCGCAGGGGGAGAAAGGAAACACATTGTGTTCCCAGATAGGGGATTTGGCACAGGCAGCACAGGGAGCCTGGTGTTGGACAGGCTCTGCTCTGCTGCCGAAGGGTTCCCAGGCTGGGATGTGTCTCATGTCAGAGCAATTTCCGAGCAAGTTTCGTATTCAGCGGAAAGGAAACTTCACCTCACACAAGGAGTTGACCAGGAACTCTGAGAGAAGCACCCGCCAAACAGTCCCTATGAAAAACTTCCTTCCAGTCAAATCTGGGGCTTTATCACCTCCGTGGTGGTCCAAGGAGGCATTTGCAGGGCAGTGCTTGCTAAAATAGCAACCGGGGCCCCTTCACCCTCATCACAACCAGAGAAATCAAATCCTCCCACACAGCCAGCTCCTCTCGCTCTGCTCCCACAGAGGGATGGGAGGGATTTCATGCCAGGGAGTTCCTGGTGTCCCTTATTAAATTCAGGTGATCCCTTTCCTTTACCCTGCATTAATCATCTCCACCTCAAAAGCCTTCCCAGTTCCCATCCTGTCTGTAACCATTTTCTCCAGGCTGGCACAGTGGGATATTGGGGAGCTCCATGAGATAATTCCTTCCCATTCTCCTTGGCCTCCAAATGGAAGAAGGATCAAGCTGGCGGTGACTTTGGCTCTGTCCCACTGAACAGTCCCTGAAGGAATTGCTTGGCTGGGAATTGGCAGGCGTTGCTTCTGAGCCCGTGCCTGTCTGCAGGGTCCGGGCACCCCCAGAGCCAGGCAGAGCAGGGAGCCAGGGCGAGGCCTGGGCCACCAGGGGCTGACAACGGCTCACAGCGGCCGAGACGCATCCCACCAGGAAGAGCTGGGCTGGTGGGAGAGGTTCTTTACATCTTCTCTCCCATGGTGGTTCAGAGCTGTGCAGATGGTTTATACCGAGGGGGACAGAGCGACAGAGGCGCTGGCTGCAGCAGTGGGAAGAGGAGTGTGGGTGGGGCTGGCAGAGCTGGCAGGGACTTGGTCACACAGGGGCACATCCACTGCACCCTCTGCTCCTTCAGTTCCGTGGTGGGATGGGAGTCAGGCAGAGGAATAAAGTGGCTTTGCAAATCCCTCTGTGAGGAGAAAAGGAGTCTGAGGGTCCCCACGTTCATCCTGCTTTTGGCCATGTCTGTTCCAGATGGATGGGGAAGGTTACAAGCATCCATCCCTTCTTGCTTGGAGAAACAGCCACATTCCCAACCTGAGCAGAGAGGCTCTGAGCAGGATCCCCAAGCTGCCCCTGCAGGATCCCCAGGGTCCTATAGAGGATCCCCAGGGTGCCAGAGCAGGATCCCCACAGTGTAACATTCTTTGTCCACCCGAGGCAGACACTGGCACCTGGATCTGGCAGCACAACACAACTCTGCCTGTGGCTGCATCCAGCCAGGGTTCTCAGGTGGATTTTGGATTCTGTGGTGGTGCTGCCTGTTACCTCCTGATGATAACAGGAATGCTCATAATTTCTGACATCCACGTTGTCTAGGGTCTCAATTTCCCCGTTTATAGGGAGCAAAGGGGAACTCCGTAAAATCCTCTGCGTTTGGGCTGAGAAGGGCACAAAGCATTATTGCAGCATACTTGTAGTCAGGAAACTGCAACTGGAGCAGCTTCACCAGCAACTGGAGCAGACCCTGCAAGGGCTGAACTTCTTGTGGCTCCATGTGCCATCCGTGGAGCCACAGGTCCTTTCCAGCCCCTCCTGGTGCAGCTCGTAGCAGACTGTGCTGCTTGGGGAAGCACACGGCCAAGGGTAACTATTGCTGAGCAGATGGGTGCTGTAGCCATAGAAATTTGGGCCCATGAGCTGCTGAGGCTCCCATTGTAGCCTCCCAAGGGAGCCTCGCATGGGCAGAGCTTTCTCACAGGCTTTTATTCTCAGGAAGCTTAAAGTTAAACTGATTTCCAAGAGAAAGGTTTTTACACCAACAAACAAACAAACAAAAAAGCGCAGTTAAGGCTAAAACAAAACCAGGCTTGGCACTCCGGGTTGGACACTTGCCTTCCCTTGAGCTTGTCCACAGCTAATCTCTGCCCTCCTCTTTCTGGGCCAAATAATGTCATCCTTATTCAGCCTCTGCTGTCCCCGCTTGGTAAACTCCCTGTGCCTGCCCGGGGGGACGTGCTGCCTCTCCAGGGATGGAGCAAAAAGCACCCAAGGGCTCTGGAATCCCTACTGCCTGTAAAAGCACTGCCAGGATTCTGGGTTTTCAATCCAGCCTGTAAAGTGGGAGTAGTTGGGCACAAGAATCTGTTGCTATATTCTTAATTTATCTCCCCTTCATCCTCAGGGATGGGAGATGGATTTTTGTGGCCATGGAGGATTGATGCATTTTTGGCCCTAGATCTCTCCTGCCTCCCTTTTGTGACACCCAACTTTTTGATAATGGTTTTGGAGGCTCTTGTACTTTTTAGGGGACTGCAAGATTTCATTCCAGGGAGTTCCTGGTGTCTCTTACTAAATTTAGGTGATTCCTTTTCTCTACCCGAATTGATCACCTCCACCTCAAAAGCCTCCACAGTTTCCATTCTGTCTGTAACCATTCTGTGGTTGGGCTGCGCAAGCAGAGTTTTATTGAGGACTTTCTAGAGGATCTCAGGGTGCTGTGTTGAGTTTTTCCTCCATCAGTTTTGTCCTGGGGGACATCCAGGGCAAAGGAGATCATGGGTCAGGATGGCTGGAACAGTCTGAGTACCTGCCTGGCATTGCAGAGGTTGTAGATCATTTGGCCCCTTGTTGGTGTCAAACGGCAGAAAAAACCCCAAAGCACTCCCAGGAGCCAGCAATCCCAATATCCAGCCTTTCCTAGAGAGCGCTGGCACAGCTGCCTGGGGCACAGGACACACCAACCCCATGGCAGGCCCCCAACACACGGGGGTTTCACAGACTCAGCCTCACCAGGATGGTTTATTTGCAGCACGTTCACAATTGCACCAAACCCCGCCGTGTTTCAGTAGGGGAGAGGATTTGCTGCCGGGATCAGCCCGTGCAGAGGGCTCGGAGCCGGGACGGGGCTCGGCAGTGGCACAGCCACATCTGCTCCGTCCCCAGGGTGCCTCTGGAGCAGCGGCTGCCGTTTGGCCTCTGCCGCTGTGATCAGCGGGAAACGTTTGCTTTGCATAAGCCGAGCTCCCGTCCCGAGCATCCCTGCCAGATCCCCGCTGCTTCCCGCACGGAGCGGGAGCGGCCGGGGCTGGCACGGCTCAGCCTGGCTCTGCAGCCCGGCGGGACGGGGACAAGCTCCGTGTCTGAGCAGGGATCTAAGCACGGGACAGGGAGGGACAGGGACAGGGACAGGGACAGGGACAGGGACAGGGACAGGGACAGGGACAGGGACAGGGACAGGGACAGGCCGGATCCTGACCCGGGGCAATCCCGGCTCTGCCCGCGGCAGACACTCATTCCTGCTGACCACGCTCCAAAGAGTCCAGAGAGCTGGGATAGGGCTGGCTGGAGTGACAGGCAGGCTTTTAAAATGATATCTGTATAATGGATTTCATTTATTAGGGGATTAAGATGCCCTGGGGACTGATAAGGAGACAGGGAGGCTTTTCCTGCTCCCAGCCAGGGCCGCCGTGGAGGCTCTTGGAGGCAGCGGAACGGGGACTCGGCCACTCTCCACCCACCCCGGGCAGAAGCAGAGGGACCAGTGGCACGGAGGGGCTCAACCCCTCACTGAGTGGGAGTTTGCTTTAGGCTCAGCAGAAAACAGGGAATTCATTGTGGGGAGGGAAAAGTCCTGTCTTCTTTTGGGAGATACTAAAGAAACAGATTCTGACCCAGGAGAGTATGGGAATGGAAGAGACACTCAGCTCTGCTGAGAGATGAGTTTATGGAAGTGTTTTGTACACCGCTGGTTTTAGTGGAGGCTGGAATTTAAAAGCTGGTGAAGTGATGTGGGCAGAGAGATGATTTTGTTCTGGGGCTCAGCAGGCACATGGGACATCAACAGCACAAACTGGGCACAGAACTGCTGCCCACAACAGGCACCTCCAGCACCGGGATTACAGAGGACAGAGAAAGGAACAGGCAGGGAAAGAGCCTGGATTAATTCCCCACGCACAGCTGTGAGACCATGGAAGAAATCTTCCTGGGCAGAAGTTTCTGTGGGCAGAAATTTTCCTTTCCAACTTTTCAAAGTGTCTTGTGAGTGACAAGAGGGTTGAAAATTGTATCTGCATCCTCCACCTGGGCAGAGGGTTGGAGAGCGGTGAAGGAGCAAATCTTTATTTCACCCTCTCCTGGAAGTACAGGGTTTTTCTAAATTATTTCACAGAATGGCTGGAAGGGGCCCAATGCCTGTTGTCACAACCACAGATTGTGATTGCTCATGGAGAGGGATCCCCTCTTGGGCTGAGACAGGACATGTGGGGATGCTGCACTGGGAATCACAGCTCTCAGCCCAATTCCTGTTCCCCTGGGGATGGAGGGGCTGCTAATGGACGAGCCCAGGAGTCCTTGGCCATCTTCTGCCAAAAATAAGCAGCAAAAAGAGATTGTGTGGGCAGGTGAGTGGAAATTCCAGTACAGGTAGTGGGGAGCAACCTTGGGAACCTTTGGTTGAGGATCAAAGCTGCTGCATCTCCTGTTTGGGGAGAGGATGGAGAGCCCAGGACCTACACCCAACATCCCAAATTTCCCCTGGGAAAGGGCAAAAATGCCCTGAGGGGCAGGAGCAGGCAGTGCAGTGACACAGGCTGGGAGCAGCCTGGCTCTGAAGGGTTGTTTTACAGCACATTTATCCTTTTTGACATGCTGGGGTGGGAAACTCTCTTTGCCAGTGAGAAATAGGCACAGATTTGTTGATGGCACCTCGTGGAGAGGGGAGAGCACTCCCCAGTTGCTCAGTGCACGAGGGAGGGAGGGAGGTGAGGTGTCCCAGGTGGGAATTGGAGGAGGAGCACGGGAGGAATGCTGCTGGCTCAGCAGGCCCCGTGCTCTGGGCTCGGTGCCAGATCCGTGCTGGGTCTGTGTGCTCCCAGCCCGCGTGAGGAGCAGCCCAGCTGTTCCCTCTCTGATCGCATCCTCACAGCCCGTGTGCTCCAAGTTCAGGGCCCGGCATGGAAAGATGGATGAGGTGTCCACGTCATGTTCCCTGTGGTATTTTGGAGCCATCCATCACCCAGATGCCTGCCAGGCTGCACTGGGTGGACCGCTGGGATCCGTGCTTTGTTTTAACCAAGGGCAACAATTTTCATTGGAATTATCATGATTTATCCTATGGGATTAATTGATGTCCCGTAATGACAGCTCTGTGGGTATTTAGGGTGCAGGTTGAGGCAGTCACACCAGAGTGGATGAGGAGAAAGTGGACAGCACATCTGATTGGAAAAGGGAATTTTACACTCACTGGGGACTGCCCCAGCACTTGCTTTGCTATTGCAGCCCCAAAAGGACTTTCCTTCAGGGTCTAGAGTGTCATCTCTGCCTGCTCAGGAGATGCTCTGGGGAGAGCTGAGCTGCGTGCAGGCAGGGGAGGAGAGGGGAGGGAGGGACAGTGCAGGCAGGTGAGACATAAATCTCCCTGTTCGTAGCCTCCTCTTCATGCAAGAGCTTCCCCGGAGGGGTGGCCCGGGCTCTTCCTGGCCCACTGGCTACCCCAGCAGGTAGAGATGCACGAGCAGAAGGAGCCTGTTCCAGCAGCCAAGCGAGCCCAGGGGAACGCGACAGAGGCGTCAGGACACTGGAAATGGAATAGGGAAGAAAGAAGGTAAAGGATAGGAAGAGCCTCGGACAGAAGGAAAGTGTCTGTGTTTAAATATCAGAGTTTGTGGTGCACGAGAGCAGCCTGAAGAGCATCCTCGGGATGGTAAAGCTGCTCCCTCACGGCTCTGCCAAGAGCCTGTTGTTTTCCAGTCCCATCTGATAAGCAGCCCAGAACCAGCCCCGTGTTTTGCCTTCCTCTGTCAATGCGGCCCGTCCCGAGCCGGGGCTGTTTACTGGCTCATCCTCCCCCTTTTGCAAGAGGGAGTCAGTTCTGGTTAATGTTGGAGATCGGAACGTGATTACCGAAAGCCTCATGAAATTAAATCCGTTGGCTTCAAAGCGGCCGGGGAGGGAGGGGAGCGTCCCTCTGGCAGCGGCGGTGGCCGGGCGGATATTGAGAGCAGCCTGGTGGCCAGCGCTGCCCCGCGCACAATCGGGCTCTGACAGTGGGAAGGCAAATACAAACAGCAGCTTGTGTTTGCACACAAAGGCTCTGCGCCCCGCGATCCCCAGCCCCGGGCTTTACACCCTCGGCTCTTGGGCAAAAAGTCCTGGGAGGGCTGGAGGGAGGGAAACTCGGCTGAATATTTAGGGATGAATTGAACTGTGCAAACACGCCTTCGGGAAGCTCGCGGGGCAGCGCCTTGGATCAGCTGCCCGCCGGGGCTGGAACGCAACCGCTGCGCTTGAAAGGGCGACTTTCACGCTGAAGCAAAATGGGACAAAGGAAGATAAATGAAACGGGCTCCCGGCAGGATTTGGTTTGTTTGTTTTTGTAACTCGGCTAATNAGGGACAGGGACAGGATGAGCGGGACAAGGACGGGACGGGGCGGGACGAGCGGCTCCGGCTCTGGCCCTGGGGACCAGGGATGGTCCTCTCCGGCTCTTGCGACGCCGCGAGTTGGGAGCTCTGCGACTGCGAGGTCGCACCGCGCTGAGCTGGGCAGGGCTGAGCCGGAGCGAGGGTGCTCACTCCTGGGCATTCCCAGCTGTTCCTGGATTCAGCCAGGGGCGGTTTTGGGCGCAGTTCAACATCTAACAGAGATGTGTCAGGGGAGTCTGTGCACCACCGGAGCTCTGCTGCCAGTTCATTCCTCAGCTGAGCGTGGCATGTCCTGATGATTTTTCACGGACCTGGCAGCAAATCTGCCAAGATTTGTCCAAGTGGAGACACCCCAGGCAAACCGTGGGTACCAGCGCCGATGTGTCAGCTCTCTCCATCTCATCCCAGGGCAGGGAACAGCGCTCATCCTCACCGTGCCGTGTGCGTGCTCGGGGATGGATCCCTGCAGAGCCCAGAGCCCGCCCAGGGCTGGTCCCGTGGGATGGCAGTGAATTCGGGATTAGGGATCGCAGGGTGGACACAGCGAGATTGACACAGGCACTCGTTTGATTGTAAGGATCAGAAGATCCCCAGTGCAAGTCTCGTTCCCTCCGGATTTTAGGCAAAGCAGGTTTAACACCACAACATTTCTCTAGTGTGAGCTGAGTAAGCAAAATTTAATAATCAGCTGCATAATAGTTTAGATCAAATCAAAGAGCAAGAGCAGCATCACCTTTAAAACATTTGAATAACATTTAATATCCTCTGTAGCATTTACTTTTCACAAGCCTCTGCAAAACCACCAAATGTTCGCGGAAATTTGGCAAACTGACTTCTGCACAAATCCAGCCCCCTAGATGAGCTAGGGGATGATCTCCCACAAAGTTTCACCCAATCAACAGCAACAAAAAAAATCCCAACAAAACCCCAGACAGCGCCTCACGTGCTGGGGGCGACCAAAGAAATCCCCTGATTTGGGTGACCAATTAATGTCCCCAGCAATGAAAAGTGAAGAATTTGTCGGCAGCCCCTGCACTTGAAAACGAATGATCCAAATTATTCAGCGAGTCTCCCTGGATAGTGAATCCATTGAAAGGGAATCGAGACAGAGTCATAAATTATTCATTACCCAGAAGAGAATGAAATGCATATAATCATAACAATAATAATAACAACAACAATCGTTACACTAATAATAGCAACCAGAGCCTAGGCAGCTCTGCCCAAGAGAACCAGGGAGCCATGAAGCCTCCCAGACTTTATTTTCCATTTATCCCAGCCCCTATTTAGAGCAGCTGTGTTAAATAAAGCAATGTAAAGTGGATCGACATTTGGAGTAAATTTATTTATTGCCAATAATTGGACTCGCTTGCACGGGTTGGGGGTGATGGACTTCGTGCTCGGGTCCTTGGCAGGGAGCAGCTCCATGAACTCACACTCATCCCTGGTAATTGCTCCATGGAATGGATTTCTCTGTGTCCTGGGCTGCTTCTAAGGAGCCTTTGGAAGCGGCTGCAGCGGAGGCATGTCCTGTCCCTGTGTCGCTGGAAAATTTATAGGTGTCCATGGGCTGAAAGAGAAGTGGAAAGTGCTGGCCTGACACATATCCCTGGGATCTGACTTCCTGGCTTGAATGGGACCTTGATTGCGGAGTCACCCGGGAGCCATTGAGCAGTGCGACAGCTGAGGAGAGGCCACAGCACTTGTCACCCAGCCCGTGAGTTTCCTGCTGTTGCTGGCACGCCTGGCCTTGGCTGGGAAAGCCCCGCCGCGGATCCGCCTCAGTTCCGTGCCTTTAGCCCCCCGGCAATTTTGCTGCCGTTGGGACTCGAGGTTTCCTTTGAGCATCTTTGGCTTGGAGGCTCCTTCCAGCAGCCCCCCGTGGGGATTTGCTCCACGGGGAGCGCTCTGCTGGGCGATATTGAACATTCAAATACATTTCTATGCCTGCACCGTGGTGGAAGGAGCCCGGCTACCACTTTGGCATGCAAATGAATCGCCGTTCGCAGCGCAGGGGCTCAGCCGTGGCACCCGGCCATCTCCCAAGCATTTCCCACAGGTTGCCCCGTGGTTGCAAGGAGGGGTTGGAGGGGCCCGAGGATCCTTTCTGGAGCTCCCTCGGAGCTTTCTCTACCTGCTGCTCTCCAGGAGGAGAGAGGTCCTGCTGTTTCCTGCATGCAGGAAAAAAAAGACATTTTTAAAGCTAAGGAGCAGCAGCTTGGGCCGGGAAGGGGTAAAGCCCTCGCCTTGTCTGGCTCCATCAGCGTTGGGTGCTGCAGAGGGGGCTCAGCACCCACAGGGCTGGGGTTGGGTGGG